>JAULJZ010017965.1:0-15937 GCA_032270985.1 Heliamphora pulchella
TATTTATATGCTGTTATAAAACTTGTTGCCATAATTTATATTATTCAGTCAGTGATTAGGTGGCTACGATTTTCACGTTCTCTAAAAATTCTAAGTCAAATCAAGACGGATTTTAAATAACACGATAGATCAAAATTCACACTTTGTTCGTATTAAGCATTCGGGAATACAACAGAAGGCTTGTATCGAAAATTTAACTAAAAGTCAAAAATCGCGGCGGATCGTTGACTGAAAATTATTACAGCAACCGAAATCATTAAATCAGATTTCAAAAGGTATAATTCTAAAACTAACTTTGGGAGCATTATCGAGTTTTATTTTTGATTATTTGATATTAAAAGTTTTAATTTGGAGCTTATTTCGGCGTTTACCTGTCTAGTTATTTTTTGACTAAAATTATAGACATAATCTTAGAATCTTGGTAGTTTATTACATCATATTTGAGATGAAATTATAAAATATCTTGATCAGTCATTAATGATCAATTATATAAATAGTATTGGTCATTTTATGATCTTTTGTAATCTTTATTATGAGTATTTATAGTTAACCACAGTAGAACATATTTTGTGATAATTTTAGGTATGTTTTCATTTTCAATGATTTTTTGTGGATACAATCGCATTTTAGTTTTAACAAGAATATTTTATTTAAAAAAATGGTTATTGAGTTATGATAATTGGTTGTGTGTTTGTAAATTTTATGAATGCTTGTTGTATAAATGATGATATTTTTATGCAAACTTTTGTTTCTATATATGTGGTTAGTTGTGAATTGGTTATGAATGGTTTGATTATAGTTATGAGAATTAATGCTTTTAGTTATGAAAGTTTTATTTAACTTGGTCATTATTCGTTAAAAAGATCATTAATGAATGATATGACTTTATCCTAGTCATTACTAAGGTCCATGTATCTTTACACCCTTTAAGTGATGTGCATTGAAGCACATCTAACTCCAAGCAAACTTGGTTTAGCATTAGTGGCATATCTATGGAGCAATGTTAAAAACTAGGTGCAAGTAGTAGTAAAAAAAAATTCTCTCTATAATTTTTTTTTGAGTATTTTGCTATTTATTATTTTTTAAGTATTATGCTATAATCTATTTTTTCAAGAATTGTAGACCTTTACTTTTTTAAGGTTTTATTTATTTTGATAGAAAATATTTTCATTAGAAAAATATTTTTAATAGAAAAAATAATTTAACAAAAATATTTTTTATGTATTTGGTGACGACTTTGAAAATGATAGCGTTGGTAGATGTAGTAGTATCAGAATTGGTAGCAATGGTGGCAGTGAAAGTAATAGCGCAGTGATTGCAGTGGTGATACTAACCTAATGACCTGACCCTCTATCATGACTCCAGACCTCGGACCCCAAACCTATAGGGATCCGGTTTCTTTTAATTTGTAAATATTAATTAAAACATTGTTATGAGATTTCAAGGGAAAGTAGTTAAGTATTTAATTATGTGAAATAATTAAAATTTAATCATGATAATATTTGATGATAATAATTATATGTTCGGTAATGCATGTGAACAATTATTGTGAGTTGTATGGATGAGTTTTGAGGTTTTTGGCCAAAAGTTATAACTTTGTATAATTTTCTTGCTTGATATAGCTCCAGCGGGGGACTACTCGAGCAGTCCCTAGTCTGCTCGAGCGAACTGTCGGCAGCAACATCTTTAAATTTCAGGCAAAACTTCATTTTCTCATTTCCTCTTCTCCTCTCTCTCTCTCTAAAACTCGAGACCCAAATCTTAGGACCAAATTTGGAGTCCCCTTGAGCTCTTCTTGCTCCATTGGAGGTTATTCCTTACTTATCTCTCGATTGAACACCGTTGGAGAGGTGGTCCTACGTATTCAGAGCTCTATTTTCATCTACCGATGGGAGATTTTCATCCTTGGAACTTGCTAGGGTTTAATCTTTGTGATTTGACCATCTAAGAGGTAGGATCTATGACTATTGTTGAACATTTCTTTAATATGAGTTGTATACCTTGTGTATATATATGTAAGTATGAATAATCTATATTTTTGAAACCTTAGGTTAAGGTTTGATGCTATTAAATCTTGAATTTATGAATGATTTATAATAAATCTATCATAATGTGGTTGTTGGAGAGACTGGTGACTTGAAAAGTTAGGGTTTGATTGGATTGAAACTTCAATCAAAATTTGGGATTTTGTGTTGGTGAACTCAAATGATAAAATTGGTTAAATTTTGAACAAATTAGGGGTTGGGTAAACCTAATTGTGTATAAATTTCATGAGTTTTGATGATACATGAAAGTTGTGGGATGATGGGTTGGGAATTTTGAGTAAATCCTATAAATTTATGAGTGTGAATAACTTGAAATGTTGACTTGGGGGCTTTTGAACCTTTTTAACTCAAATAATAAAATATGGAAATTGTTGAGAATTAGAACCTTAAACGTGTTGAGTTTGACGAGAGTTACCGGATTGACGATTGAACTCGTGTTGGTTTTTGTGTACATAATCTAATTAAGGTACTGTATAATTTGAATGGATAATTAAGTTTGGCTTGAGTAGCTCCTCGGTGAAAAATCAAAAACTTGCGCAATATATGGTAGGTCATTCCATCAATAAAAGCGTGCTCTAGGCTATCCACCCATCTATATTTTTAAAAAAAATAAAAAAATGTGTGTTCTCTGTGTTAGGTTATAGAATGGATATTAATCTATCGGGTCTCGCGTGGTCCGGTTGTGATAACTATACCTGGTTCTATAGGCGTCGTCCGACTTTGGTATTTAATATAATCAAAGAATGAATTGGGTTTACAAAATCTTTACGAAATGGTTGATGAAATTGTGAATTGGGAAACCTTGAAAATGGTTTGAAATGATGAGGAAATAAAAGCCTAAACTATGGCTTTGAGTGTGTAAATGGAGTTGATTTATATATAAAAAAAAACAAACGGTTATGTGAATAAAAATTTGTCAAAAAAGTAGAGTTAATTTTGAATAAAAACTTATTGTGCATTCACAAAATCATCATCGCATGTCATGCAATTGTTCAATGTATATTGTTACTCTTTTGGATACATTGGAAGGATGTATTTTGGGTTGGTATAACCCGTTTTGTAAGACCTTAAGGTCAGGTTTTCATGGTTTGTATACATGTGAGGATGGTGGGTTATAGTTTTTTATGTTATTCTTGGATTTCAACACGAAATTTTATGGTTTTAAATGTTGAACTTTCCAATTTTCAGGTTGTATGAAGCTATTTCATTATCAAATGTATGTTTGACCTCAAAATTTTGCCTATCTAAAAGTATGTTCAAAGTATGGAGAAAATGGGTGACTTTTCAATACTTCGAAAAGTTTATAGGTTTTGGGTTAGGTAACTCTTGGGTATCTCACCGCTCAAGCGGTAGAGGGTCCGCTCGAGCGGACCCCTATTGGGTGGAATTTTGAGACTTTGGTTTTGTAAAGAGTTTTTGATTGGTATCTTCTGGGTATCATTTGGAGTATAAATTGACTTATCTGGAGAGTTGTTTTACAAGTAAAATATTTACTTTCACTCTTATCTTTGACAAAAAAATTGAAAGCCTTGATTCGTTTTTAAATAAAGTATCTTTCTCTACAAGTTCTTTTGGTTTGAATTTCTCCACAAGTTCTTTTTGGTTTGGATTTCCTTAAATCGGGTTCTTTTCTTATCAATTACGTGAGCTTTTATTCCTAAATGTTGGGGCATGATGGATTGGTATCAAAACTCTATGTTCGAATACCTAAGAACTGTGAGAATGGTTGATCCATTGCGTGAGAGTTTGCGTTAATGTGTGGCATTCATGAATTGTTGTGTTCACATGATATAATTGTGAAGTGACTTAATGTTTACCTGCTATGTGGTATTTGGGTATGGAGGTTGGATTTTTAGGATGATGTGTCTTGCCCTTGAGCGTCCGGCCAACTAGTTCGGGGTTTGAGTTAGAAAGACATTTGGTCGACATCCATTCTAATGAGAGATCCACATAAGTTACCCAGATTGACGTGTCACTCCGATTATTCCTCTTCGTTATGTGAGATGTGTTGATGTGATGGTACATGTTAAATGGCAATTTGGTTAAAGGTGGTTTTGTGATGGGAGATAAGTTGGTTTAGACCTCATTATTGATATCCCCCTTTATTCTTTCTTATATAGAGCGATGTTACCGAAACGAGATAGGAGCCGAGGTCGCGGCCGAGGTCGCGCATTTGTCCAAGTTCTAGAGGAAGGGAATATGTATGCTCAGTAGGAATAAGCGGACGGTGTAGATGTAATACAGGAGATGCTCACGATGATGTGAGCTTTAGTCGAGGCAGCTAAGGGAGGAGCAAAAGCTCTCGAGCCAATAGCTACGGTAGCAATGAGAGACTTTTTACGGTTGGATCCTCCAACCTTTTCTAGGGAGCCTAATCCCATGGCAGCTACGGAGTGGTTAGAGGTGACCACGATGATCTTTGATACGCTAGAGATCATGGATGATGAGTTAAGGGTAAGGTTGGCGGCGTTCCAACTCCAAAATGACGTGTAGAAGTGGTGGAAGTTTGCCAAGATAACTGTGGAGGACACATGGACCGCTTTCACTAGGGTCTTTCTGAAGAAGTATTTTCCAGGGTCTTCGAGGGATACTTATCGGGAGGAGTTTCTCTCCCTCATTCAGGCGAACTTGACGGTGGTCTAGTATGAGGCTAAGTTTGCAAATCTGTCACAGTTTGCACCAGAGATGGTGGCAATGGAAGAGTTGCGCACCAAGAGGTTTGAGCAGGGTCTTTGACCCTTTATCAAGGACAGGATTGCAGCTTTCGGATTTTGAGTCTATACAAAGTTAGTGGAGGCCGTCATCAGGGTTGAGAATGCTATGGCTGAGAGCCGTAAAATCAGGGAGAGTAAGTCGCAGCAAGGGAATAGTAGTGTTTAGTTAGAAGGGCATCAGTTGTGGAGGTAGAAGTCAGGAGGATCGAGTTTTTACCCTACGGGATCCCAGTTGCAGCCACGTTTGGTGCCCGCACCATCTATTGCTTCATCTAGACATTCTGAGCATTGGAAAATGGTGTGCTTTCTCATGCAGATAGTCAGGGCATCGCACTAGAGAGTGCCCACAGAGGGGGCAACAGTAGAGTCAGACTCAGGAGAGGACCCCATTTTATTGTTTTTAGTGTGGTCAGACGGGTTATATCCATTTGGATTGCCCTCGGAGAGGGAATGACCAGAGTGATTTAGGGGCACATCCAGGTCAGGCATCATCGGGACAACAGGACTATGGCTAGTCGCAGTAGTAGTCGGTAATGTAGTCATCGAGGACCGTAGAAGGGACCTCTTCAGCTTAGTCAGTGAGATCGCCGGGAGCTAGGGGAATAGTGAGTAGAATCAAGAGAATCAAGGACGAGTGTACGACCTCATGGAGCTCAGTACTTCAGTGGCACCTTTCGTGCCGGATACTGTAGCTAGCTCGTCGAACATCCGAGGTACCTTTCTAGTGTACCGTTCTTGGGCCAGTGTTCTTGTTGACACCGGAGTATCGCATTCATTCATCTCGTCTGCATTTGCATCTGCATTGGGGCTAAAGGTAGACGTCTTGAGTAGTGTCTTATGTGTGGAGACATCGATTGATGGGACTACATTATCGAGACGTGTTTGTAGAGCCTGTGAAATGGAGATAGCCGATTGTAATCCAGTGTTCGATTTAATTCTGCTCGACATGGCCTCATTCGACGTCATACTAGGAATGGATTGGATGATCACCTTTTGCACCTTTATCGATTGTGATCGATGGCTAGTGTTTATTTGAACACCGGATGGAAACTTCTTTTATTTTATGGGTGACCAGGACGACGGCTTAGTGCTTAGACCTCATAGTTCACGGAGCCGTGGTAGCCTTAGCCTTATTTTCTTCGCCTTGTCTACGAGCGAGACTGACTTCAGTCATGGGGAGCTTCCTCCCATTATTTGTGAGTTTTCGAATGTATTCCCGAATGACTTGTTTGAGTTTTCACAATGGAAAAAAGTTAAGATTTCCATCAATCTCATCACGGGAACTTCCCACATTTCTATGCCTTCATATCTTTTTGTGCCAATCGAGTTACCAGAGTTGAAGGTGCAGGTCCAAGAGTTGTTAAATAAGGGTTTTATCCGTCCTAGTGTGTCGTCTTGGGGAGCACCGACATTATTTGCAAAGAAGAAAGATGGATCCTAACGCCTTTGTATTGACTATCGGAGGTTGAACCATGTGACTGTTAAGAATAAGTACCCTATGCCCCGTATCAATGATTTGTTTGATTAGTTAAAAGATTCGTGTTGTTTCTCTAAAATAGATTTGAGATTGGGTTATCATCAATTGCAAGTCAAGGACAAGGATATCCAGAAGACAGTTTTTCGTACCCGTTATGGGCATTTTGAGTTTCTAGTCATGCCATTTGAATTAACTAGCGTGCCAACGACGTTCATGGATCTCATGAATCGTATCTTTCACCCGTACCTCGATAGGCTTGTGGTAGTTTGTGAATGATATTCTCATTTATTCACCATCGGATGAGGCACATGAGGTGCATCTTCAGATTGCTCTACAATTGTTACGAGAGCATCGTTTGTACACAAAGTATGATAAGTGCGAGTTCTGGTTGCCCGAGGTTATGTTTTTGGGCCACGTAGTTTCGGGAGACGGGGTGGCGGTGGATTCTTCTAAGATAAAAGCAATGATGAATTGGGAGAGGTCGAAGAATATGTTTGAGATTCGGAGTTTCTTGGGCTTGATGGGTTATTACCGTCGGTTTGTGAATGATTTTTTAGGCTTACAGCGCCTACGACACGCCTCACATAGAAGGGAATTAAGTTCGTGTGGAACGACAGTTGTGAGCTCACCTTCTAGACATTGAATGAAAGGCTGACCAGTGCACCCATTTTGATTGTACTAGAGATAGGACTTGGCTATTCCGTTTATTGCGATGCGTTGCATGAGGGATTGGGTTGCGTGTTGATGCGACATGGCAAAGTAGTTGCCTACAGGTCAAGATAGTTGAAAACTCATAGAAAAAACTACCCTACTCACGACTTGGAGCTTGCAGCAGTAGTCTTTGCTTTAAAGACCTGTAGGAATTACTTGTATGGAGAACGCTTTGGGGTATTCTCGGATCATAAGAGCTTGAAGTACCTATTTTTGTAGAAAGACTTGAACATGCGTCAAAGGAGGTGGATGGATTTTTTGGGTGATTATGATTTTGACCTGCAGTATCATCCGGGCAAGGCCAATGTGGTGGCCTATGCCCTCAGCTGAAAGTCTTTGAGCTCTTTAACTCACGTTGCCATTAGAGAGCGGAGTCTGCTCGAGGAGGTTGGTGAGTACGACCTACACCTTGATGAGTCTAGCGACGGTGTTACCTTGTTCACGATGGTTTCTAAACCCATTTTTATCCAACACATTGTGGAGGCTCGACGGCAGGATGCGGAGAGCTTGATGTTTTGGAAATGGCGAAGATGTCAAGGAGTAGCCAATTCACTCCGATCAAAGTTTGAGTTTTACCGGGAGGATCTTCGTGCCGGAGTCATGTCGTGAGGGCGTGCTCTGTGAGTCTCAACATTCACATCTTGTGGTGCATTTGGGTGGCACCAAGATGTATCACGATGTAGGTAAATAATTCTAGTGGAAGGGTATGAAGAAGGATATTGCACTTTTCGTTTCACGTTACCTCACTTGCCAACAAGTGAAGGCCGAGCACCAGAGACCAACATGATTATTGTGGCTGTTGCTAGTGTCAGAGTGAAAGTGGGATAATATTACCATGGACTTTGTGTCGGGACTTTCGAGATCTCTAAGGGGAATGATGCCATTTGGGCTGTGGTTGATAGGTTGACTAAGTCCACGCATTTTCTTCCTATTCGCATAACAGATTTGGCTGATAAGTTTAGTAAGTTGTATGTGACCGAGATAGTCAGACTCCATGGAGTGCCAGTTTCTATTGCCTCAGACCGAGACCCCTGTTTTACCTCACGCTTTTGGCAGAGTTTGCAGTTATCCATGGGGACATGTTCACTTCTCAATACTGTTTTTCATCCCTAGACAAATTGTTAGTCGGAGCGTACAAATCAAATACTTGAGTATATGTTGTGGGCATGCGTTCTAGACTTTCGTGTATCATGGGAGGATCATTTACTATTGGTAAAATTTTCTTGCAATAACAGTTCCCAGTTGAGCATAATGATGACACCTTACAAGGCATTGTATGGTAGTCCTCATAGGTAACCTGTTTATTGGGCTGACGTTGAAGAGACGACCGTGTTAGGGCCAGAGCTTGTGCGTGAGACCACGAACAAGATTGTTGCAATCCGTATGCGCTTAGTGACTGCTCAAATTCGTCAGAAGAGTTATGCAGACATGAGAAAGAGGCGTTGGCATTTGAGGTTGGAAACCATGTGTTCTCAAGGTCTCACCACGGAAGGGTTTGATGAGATTCGGGAAGACTGGGATGTTATCACCATGTTTTGTCGGGTCATTTGAGATCCTTAAAAGGATCGGGAAGGTGGCCTATCACCTCGCCTTATCACCACAATTAATGCCCGTGCACAATATTTTTCATGTATCCATATTGCGCAAGTACGAACCGAATTCCTCACATGTTTTGGATTGGACCGAGTTGAGAGTTGAGGATAACATTACTTATGAAGATAGACCAATGAGAATCCTGGACACCAAAAAGCAAGTCCTACAAGGTAGAACCATCGCCTATGTAAATGTGTTGTGGCTTCATCACGGTGTTAAAGAAGCTACGTGGGAGCGAGAATTGAAAGTCCGTTCGAAGTGTCCCAAGTTATTTGAGTCTTGATGCATGTGTAATTTTTGGAACAAAATTTTCTAAGTAGGGAAAGTTGTAGGGACCCGATCCCTTTTAATTTGTAAAGATTAATTAAAACATTTTTATGAGATTTCAAGAGAAAATGAAAAAGTGTTTAATTATGTGAAAGAATTAAAATTTAATGATGAAAATGATTGATGGTGATAATTGTATGCTCGGTAATGCATGGGAACAATTATTGTGAGTTGTATGGATGAGTTTTGAGACGTTTGGCTAAAAGTTATAACTTTGTATAATTTTCTTGCTTGATATAGCTCCAGTGGAGGACCACTCGAGCGGATTGTCGACATCAACATCTTTTAATTTCGAGCAAATCTTTATTTTCTCATTTTCTCTTCTTTCTTCTCTCTCTCTCTCTAAAACTCGAGACCCAAACCATAGGACCAGATTTGGAGTCCTTTTGAGTTCTTCTTGCTCTGTTTGAGGTCATTTCTTACTTCTCTCTCGATTGAACACTGTTGGAGAGGTGGTCTTACGCGTTAGAAGCTCCGTTTTCATCTACCGGTAGGAGATTTTCATCCTTAGAGCTTGCTAGAGTTTGATCTTTGTGATTTGACCATCTAAGAGATAAAATCTATGACTGTTGTTGAACATTTCTTTGATATGAGTTGTATACCTTGTGTGTATATATGTAAGTATGAAGAATCTATATTTTTGGAACCCTAGGTTAGGGTTTGATGTGTAAACTTGTTAAATCTTGAACTTATGGATGATTTGTGATAAATCTATCGTAATGTGGTTGTTAGAGAAACTTTGATTGGTGATTTGGAAAGTTAGGGTTTGATTGGGTTGAAACTTGAATCAAAACTTGGAGTTCGGGTTGGTGAACTCAAATTATGAAATTTGTTAGAATTTTGGACAAATTAGGAGTTGTGTTAACCTAATTGTGTATAAACCTTATGAGTTTTGATGATACATGAAAGTTGTGGGATGACGGGTTGGGAATTTTGAGTAAATCCTATGAATTTATGAGTGTGAATAACTTGAGATGTTGACTTGGAGACTTTTGAACCTTTTTAACTCAAATATATGAAAAATGAAAATTGTTGAGAATTAGAACCGTAAACGTGTTGGGTTTGACGAGAGGAAATAGGTTGACGGTTGAACTCATGTTGATTTTTATGTAAATGATCTAATTAAGGTACCGTATAATTTGAATGGTTAATTAAGGTACTGTATAATTTTAATACCCGTAAAAACGTGCTCTGAGTGGCTCACCCATCGATGTTTTCGAGAAAAATAAAACATGTGTGCTCTCTGTATCAGGGTATAGAATGGGTATTTCTCCATCGGGACTCCCGTGGCCCGATTATTATAACTATGCCTGGGTCTATAGGCATCATCCAGTTTTGGTATTTAATTAAATCAAAGAATGAATTGGGTTTGCAAAACCTTTACGAATTGTTGATGAAATTGTGAATTGAAAAACCTTGAAAAAGATTTGAAATGATGAGGAAATAAAAGACTAAACTATGGCTTTGTGTGTATAAATGGAATTGGTTTTGTATAGGAAAAATCGATTATGTGAATAAAAATTTGTTAGAAAAGTGAAATTGATTTTGAATAAAAACTTATGCATTTACATAATCATTCTCGTATGTTATGCATTTTTTCCTCTTCAGTTAATTTTTATGAGTCTCATCTCATATTGTATAAATAATTTCAGGTGATAGTAGAATGAGAAGAACGATTAGAATTGCAAAGTTTTCATAAGGATCTTTTGTGAATTGATCAATGTATATTGTAATTCTTTTGGATACATTGGAAGGATGTATTTTGGGTTGATGTAACCCGTTTTGTAAGACCCTAAGGCCAAGTACTCATGGTTTGTATGCATGTGAGGATGGTGGGTTACAGTTTTTGATGTTATTCTTAGATTTTGGCACGGAATTTTATAGTTTTAAATGTTGAACTTTCGAGTTTTCGGGTTGTATGGAGTTATTTCATTATCAAATGTATGTTTAACCTCAAAATTTTGCCTATTTAAATGTTCAAAGTATGGGAAAAATGGGTGACTTTCCAATATTTAATTTTTTTTTCAGGTTTTGCGCTGGCTAGCTCTTGGATACCTCACCGCTTAAGCGATGGAGGGTTCGTTTGAGCGGACCCCTGCGGAGTGGAATTTTGAGACTTTGGTTTTAAAAAGAGTTTTTGATTAATATCTTTTGGGTATCGTTTGGGCTATAAATTGGCTTATTTGGGGAGTTATTTTACAAGTAGAACATTTACTTTCACTCTTATCTTTGACAATAAAATTGAAAGCCTCAATTCGTTTTTAAACAAAGTATATTTTTTTACAAGTTCTTTTGGTTTGGATTTTCTTAAATCAAGTTCTTTTCTTATCAATCGTGTGGGCTTTTATTCCTAAATTTTTGAGGCATAATAGATTGGTATCAGAGCTCTAGGTTTGAATACTTAAGAACTGTGGAAATGGTTGGTTCATTGCATGAGAGTTTGCATTGATATGTGGCATTCATGAATTGGTATGTTTGCACGATATAATTGCAAAGTAACTTGATGTTTGCATGCAATGTGGTATTTGGGTTTAGAGGTTGAAGTTTTAGGATGATGTTTCTTGCCCTTGAGCGTCTGATTGACTAGTTTGGGGTTCGAGTTAGAAAGACGTCTGGCTGACATCCATTCTAACGAGAGATCCAAACGAGTTACCCCGATTGACGTGTCACGTCGATTAGTCCTCTTCGTTATGTGAGATATGTTGATGTGATGGGACATGTTAAATGGCAATTTAGTTAAAGGTGATTTTCTAATGGGAGATAGGTTAGTTTAAACCTCGTTACTGATATCTCCCTTTATTCTTTCTTATATAGAGTGATGTTACTGAGACGAGGTAGCGACTAAGGTCACAGCTGAGGTCGCGCGTTTGCCCAAGTTTTGGAGGAAGGGAATGTGCATGCCCTGCAGAAATAAGTGAGCGGTGTTGATGTAATACAAAAGATGCTTACGTTGATGCGAACTTTAGTCGAGGCGGCTAGGGGAGGAGCTAGAGCTCTCGAGCCAAGGGCTACGGTAGCTATGATGTTATAGATCATGGAGGATGAGTTAAGGGTAAGGTTAGCGGCGTTTCAACTCTGGGAAGACACGCGAGAGTGGTGGAAGTTTTCCAAGGCAACTATGGTGGGCATGTGGATCACTTTCACTAGGGTCTTTCTGAAGAAGTATTTTCCAGGGTCTTCGTGGAATACTTATCGAGAGGAGTTTCTCTCCATCATTCAGGAAAACTTGACGGTGGTCTAATATGAGGCTAAGTTTGCAAATCAGTTGCGATTTGCATCAGAGATGGTGGCAACAGAGGAATTGCGTACCAAAAGGTTTGAGTGGGGTCTTCGACTCACTATTAAGAATAGGATTGCAGCCTTAGGAGTCTTGGTCTACACGGAGTTAGTTGAGACCGTCATCAGGGTTGAGAATGCTACGGCTCAGATTTCGAACCCCTAACTCCTTGACCCAAGGCCCCTAGCCCTCGAACCTTGACCCTAAGTCCCTGAGCCTAAACTCCAAAACCAAGCACCAACCACCAACCCACAATCCCTAGCCCTTGACTCCCAACCTCCACACCCAACCCCCAATCCCCGGACCCTAAGCCTCGAACCCTTAGACCCTTGCGTCCAAACCCTAAACCCCCAAACCCTAAATCCCGACCCTTAAACCCCAACCCTTAGACTCGGGCTCCCGACCCTCGAGCCCTGATCCCCAGCCCCTAACAGTTGAACCTCCGAACCCTAAACCTTGACCCATAGAAGGGCCAAAATCCTAAACCCTCACCCTCGGTCCCCAACCCGAGATTCTAAAACCAGAACCAGCCAACAGCCTTTGACCTCTGACTGTCGATCTTGACCCCCCACCTTTAAACCTTGGACCCCTAAAACCTTAGAATCCTAGATCCACAGACCCTCAAACCCCCAAAGCCCGACTCCAACCCCGACCTCAAACTTAGACCCTTGTCCCCCGAACCCCAAACCCCAAACCTTGGCCCCTAACCCTCGAACCCCTTAAAACCTAGAATACTAAAACCTCGACCCTAATCTCGGCCCTCGGACCCCGAACATCAAAACCTAACCCCCCGAACCCATACCCCCAAATCGCAGGCCCCTGAAACCCTAAACCCCTTGACCCTTGAACCCCCGAACCCCGATCCCTACCTCGAAACCTATATCCCAAACCTTGGACCCTTTCACCCCGAAAACTCAGAACACCATAATCTTGACTCCAACCTGAAACCCCTGACCCCTAATAGCCAGAACCACAACCTTAGGCCGCTAATAGAGGCGATGGTGGGATCATGGTGTTAGTGGAATGATAGTGGCGGTACTAGAATGGTGGTGCTAGTGATGGTAAGTAGTGGGATGGTAATAGCGAAGAATACTTTTCGCCATAAAAGATGAAAAATGTTTTCCACTAAAATCAAATTAATTTTTTTAGTTTACAAAATATTTCTCGTTAACATTTAATTTTTGTCTTACCAAACACCAAAGAATGCAAAAAAAAAATTTTCGTCGAAACAAGCAGAACCTAAGTATATTATTTTAAAATTTTAATTTCTCTTTTTTAGTTTCATTTTAAGAATTTCAAAAAGAAAAAACTTCAAGAGATAACCTCATTGCAAAAAAACTTTTAAAAAATTCCTCATTTCAACAAACCATCTACCTCTCTATAATGAGTAAGTGGTTTAATCTAAGCTGCGCCTTCATTCATTCCTTTGACATTTTAATCTAATATTAAAACCTTTCAACACCCTCCATTCTTTTGACGGTTTCAAAGTTGGCAAAGCATTCTGAACGCCAAGACTAAAAATTATTGCAATTGGAGATCTGATAAAAGAATTCGAGAAAGTGGGGGGGGGAGAAGAGAGAGAAAGGGAAAGCGAACGGAGATAGAGTTTGTTTGGTTTTCCATTGGTGCAACAGCAAAGAACAGAATAGAGGCTCGGAGGGCATTGGTTTGCAAGTAATACAAAGAGTGTATAGCAAGTGAGAATGGTTAACCAAGTATAACAAGCAAGAAGATATTTTTGTATAATAGCTAATTAAATAAAAAATTTATTAAAGATGGACTAGTAAGAAGGATTGGACTAGCTATTTTACCCAACATGCTTTCTTTAAAATTTATTAGAGATGCTTTTACATAACACTATCAAGATCAATTAAGTGTACCTATCGCTGATATATTTGCAATTGCACTATAATTTTATTGTAATTACAATAAAATTTATGTGTGAAGTTTTATCGACAATAAAAAATTTTCAGTTACTGAATTATAATGAACAATTACAGTAAATAGAGATTGAACAACTACAGTGAGAAGGGATTGAACAACTATAGTGACGAGGAATCAAGTAATTCTAGGAAAAATTCATTGATAGTGAACTTTTATTCAAGTACTATTTTTTAAAAACTTTTGTGCAATTGATTAAGATGTACATATTAGTTGTGCTAATTTTGAAAAAAAAATACTATTTTGATCATTAAGTTTAAAAAATTAGTTGTAACTTCACCAATAGAGTAATTTATCTGTCAATTGAATTTAATGTATAGTAAAATTTGCACTTATGATGAAATTTAAGTATGGTAAAATTACTTACAATAAATTTATATCTTTTTTATAAAAAATTTAGTATTCATCATAGATTTTATTTTATAGATATCGATAAGAGAATTCCAAAATAGTTAATCTATATAAAATGAATTTGTAAAATAAAAGTTATAAAATTTTAAAGTTGGTAGTTATAAATTCTAGTTTGTCTGCTAGTTTAGAACGTAGCGTTAAGAATATATATTAAAAGTCAGACTTTTGTGTAATAAATTTTGGTATTTATTTTATTAATTGATAAAATTTATTATGTCCATTTTAATGGGAATCTATATAAGCAATATATGCATTGTATTATTTATTTAATGTTATGTACATGTGTATCTTTTATTCTACGTAATATGTGATCTTGTAACGACCTTAGTAAACCACTGATCCAATAGTTTGAATAAAGAGTCTAACAATGTAACTCAAAAATTTAAATCCAAATTATTAGTAGTAACCCACAAGTTTCAATATATATATTAGACTTGTTTTCTATCTCCTAGTTATGTGAGATGTGATGTCACAATATTCCCTAATCTAATACGCGACGCTTTCGTTATGTGGCTCAGGTTCTTTCCCTAGTTGTGTTGTGAATAGCAGTCTATTAAAGGATACGGAGAAGCCCATTAGCGTGCATGAGATATACAACCTTAAGATCTTTACTCTTCTTTAGAGCATCTACTCCTCTATCCACACTGTAACAGAGTCCTATATGGGGACCAATCTAGCTCTAATTCTATTTGTAACGACTCAAATGAACCATTAGCCCAATAACGTAAATAAAGAAACTAACAATGCAGCCTAAAAGGATAAGCCCAAATTATTAACAGTAGCCTATAAGTTTTATAAATATCAAACTTATTTTTTATCAAGCTGAATAATCATGATAATTTCTGTTCCCTGGTTGTGAAAACCCGATAACTTAGTGACGGAAAGATTTACCTGCATATGGACAATAATACAAAGGTAACAGTAGTTGCAGTAGGAGATGCAACTCTCAATTTTAGTAGAGATCGAGTTTTAATATTGAGAGATTATTTTATGTACCTTTTATTAGATTGAACTTAGTTTCTGTTTCTTGATTGATTAAAGACGGATATTTGATTTATTTTAATAACTCTGTGGTTATTATGGATAATAAACTGCTTATCTATTCTAGTACATTAGTGAATGATCTTTATATTATTACTCTAATCTTTCCTACACTGCAACTGACTAAATTGAATAACACATCTAATTTATTATATAAGAGAAATGATCATTCTTTAATATATCAAACGTTTTTTTGGCACTTACGCCTTGGTCAAATTAATCTAAAAAGAATAAATAGACTGCTAAAAAATAGACCTTTGAGTTCATTGGAAGTTGAGGTACTTCCAATCTGTGAGTCATGCTTAGAGGATAATATGACCAAGAGGCCATTCTCGGCCAAAGGTTATAGAGATAAAGAACTACTGGAACTGGTTCACTATGATATGTGTGATCCTATGAC
>JAULJZ010017976.1:0-15936 GCA_032270985.1 Heliamphora pulchella
GTGTGTTAAGATTTGGGTTGATATTTTGTTTATATACATAAAAATTGAGTTGATTTCATGATTGATGGATAGATTGACAGGTTTGTGGGTATATTTCACTGGGTTTGATGGAAATGAGGATTTTTAAGAAAAAATTAATCATGATTTTGGAAAATTATTGCATAAAAAGGGGTTATGACACTTGATCCAATGTTTTTAGAAGGGAAATTGAGGTTTGAGACATATTTGATGAAGGTTTATGGGTAATGAAGTTGAAAACTCAAAACAGGGAAAAATTTGAGATTTTCTCGGGCACCAACGCGCTTGAGCGGAGCCCTGTCCGCTCGAGCGCTCAACTAGCAGAGAGTTGGGCGCTCGAGCGGCTGACGTTTGCTCGAGCGGACTGGCTGCGCAAGGCCAATTTGTTTTGAACATATCTCCCTCATTCGGACTTTGAATTGGGTCATTTTGTACTCAAATCAAAGCCTCGGAAGTCCTCTTTCTAACAAGACTACTCTCACAAGAAGATTCTTTTTTGTAGAAAAAGTTATGATTAAAATTGTGAGAATATGTCAAATTGTTTTAATCATTTTTCACTCGATTTTGGCCAAATGCTTTGCGAGAGTATATTTTCATCAATGTTGAACCTTTTCATTAATTTTTCTATCCCTTGGGCTATAAATATACCTACTTTACTACACCTGGGTTGGGATGTAAGTATTGTACCGAATGATTGTGTTTGCGATAAATATAGGTTTTCGACATGTAACTAAGGTTTCAAAAACAAGTATGGATATGGGTAATTGTGGGCTATGTCGTGACATGGTTAACATTACGATTTTGAGCTCTAGAAAGAAAACATGAATTTTAATTTTTATATACATGTATATGCATATGATGGGTGCATTCTATTTTCTTCACACATCATGATTTCAAAAGAATTCAATTTTGTGTTATTGGTGCATTATGAGATTAATGAAAGAAATATGATTCATGAAAGGTTGTGTCTTGAAACTTATGATGCATTTGATTTGAAAAGAGAGATTGAATACTAAAACTGAATGTGACTTGACAATGAAATGGGAAAGTTAAAATTGGAATTGAAATGATAATGTGTAAAAATAATTGGGAGAAGAACCAGTTGTGGGTTGGACTCCCAGATTTCTTTTGTGAAAAGTAAACAAATAAAGAACCGTATAGATTGATGTGAATTAAGTTGGCCTGGCGGGTCCGCGGTGAAAGACCGAAAATTTGTGGAAGATGGGGACCACATGCCCATGGGTTAGCCCCCGAAATGTGGTGTTGTATCGTGGTAAGTTATAGAGCTATCTATTATCCAATGTCTTTGCATAGCCTATTGGGAATTAATAGGGAGGGATTTCTATAAGTTGCACCCGATACCTGTTCATTAATTTTGATACGGCTTTGTGATAAATCGGGTGACGAAAATGTGACACAATTTTTGTAAAAAATCTGATAATGAAACGACGACATAGATAATATGAGAGGATAAATGGGAACAAATCGTTGTGTGTGGGTGTGTGCATGTGAAAGAATAAACAATTGGTGAAAATTTACATTTTTCTTTGGTTACAGCCATCACACCTCACAAATCATGCATCACCTATGAGTTAATCTATATTCTACAAGTTTCGGCTGACGTAAATTTACCAAACCATTTCAGGTTCTTAAGATCCGGAACGATACCAGGGCAAGGGATGCTTTAGAAAAGACTAGAAGGAAGATTTTGTGTTTATTTATATTTTTACATTATGATTGTATACAAACTGGAATGAAGGATTGCAATTAAAGGTATTATGATTGTAAATGAACTTTTGAGATTTCAAGCCTTTGTTGTAAATTTGATATGTGCGAGAATATAGTTGTTTAAAGAAAGTTTTTTATATAAACGGAACCCAAATTCTATGGTGAATGAAAATCGTAGATGATGATCCTTAGGAGGAATGGTTTGGGGTCGATTCACGGGTCCTCAGGGTTCAGGGCGTGACAAAATGATATCAGAGCTCTAGCTTCGAATACCTAGGAGCCGTGGGGAGTAACGATGACCTTAGTATGTGACCTGTTTGACGAGGTTAGGCACCACTACACGGCATGAATTGTGTGATTACATGGGTTTGTGATTGAATTGCCTTGTGCGTGTTATGTGTTTATATGAGCATGGAGGGTTGAGTCTTAGGGTGATAAGGCATGTCATATGGTGTCCGATCAACAATTTTGGGGTTCAAAATAGGAAAGCGTTTGGTCGACATTCTTTCTATGAGAAATCCAAATTAGTTGTCCAGATTGTCGCGTCGCTCTGAGGCTTTCCATCGATATGTGAATATGTGGATGTGATGTGACTGGGTGTTGAGTAGTATGTAGCTTGGCTTTAGGAGGTTAGGTTGAGTTTGACCTAGTTGGGTGTTGTGATATCTTTGTTGTAGGGGCTATGCCCGTGAGACTAGAATGAGTTGTGGTCTGGATGGTGGTATGAGTAGTGAAATTACAACCTGGGGTTCAGTGATTGTGGTGGGTGCAAGCCTGTGAGATGAGTATTGATTGTTTGGAGTATGTTATACCCATGTGAGTTGGGGTGATCGTAGTTAGTTGCTCGTATTATGTTGTGCCGTCAGTAGTTTGATGGATAAGCTGAGTAGAGTGTTTAAAATCCTTGGAAGTTGTTTGTTATGGATGGATATGAAGTGTGGTTTTAGGCGCGTTGAGCTGTGTACCTCGAGATTGGGTATGGACGAGAGCATAGTGGACGGGAACATAGTGGACGTGAGCGTAATAATCTCTGGCCTAAAGTGTGTTAGAAAGTCTGTGCTTAGGCACGTGGTTGGGATTGTCCCTTACCCTGAGGAGAGTTATTGGTAGCCACCATGGCATCTTGAGATTTTGAAGGTCAGATTGATAACCCTTGTGTTTTCCTTATGGCGTGGTGCTAAGATGTGTTTCTTAATAAAAGTTGAAAGCATATGTGAGAAGAGTATGTGAATTGAAGATGTTATCGAAAGGCTGGTTTTCGAGTGATGTGTGTGTATGTAAGAGGAGATGTATATAGATAGTAGTTGTGATGTGATGAATGAAGATTTGAGGTTGTTTGGGAAGTTTCACGGAGAAGAGTTTTTTGACTTGGGTCGTCATTCTCAAGAGTAAGAGATTATATGGAATACATAATGTTTGGTAAGAAGGTGAGTGTGTGAAGTTTATGGGGCATGGTATAGATATTATTAGTATAGCGGACTCGGTCGTCTTAGGATGACGTGTTGGTATGAGGAGGTCCCATAAGGGGATGATGCCAGTAATACGTGACATGGCATAAGATCTATAGATGGTGATGTTATCTTACCCTTAGGGGTAAGGGATAGGATGGTGCCGTTAGTTTAGAGTTGGTGAGCGAGGTTCGTTTTATTTAAATTGCTTGTAGTTGCTTTCATGTTCAGATAGTGGTGTGCCGGTGGTACTTGTATGGTGACATAAGAGACGGGTGTTCTCGGATGAATGTTTGTGTTTTGATGGGTGTACCGGAGTCGCGAGTTTGAGAATGTGGCGTGGTTTTACCTACCCATCTGGTTGTTACCTACCTGTTGAGAATCAAGTGATATGACACGACTCTATGAAGAGATGTCATACAGTGATGCGAGTATATGTGGAGTTGTCGTTGGCGGTTAACTGGTGAGGGTCTGGTGGACGAGGGTGATATATCGTTGGGATGTGAAGGAGTGGACGATAGTTAATATACTTGAGTGGAGATCTAAGTGTGAAGACCTAGTGCGACGAATAATGTACACATTGTGAATGGTGGCCGATGACGGATGTCTTTACAAGGGCTTGTGGTTAACCTTCTCTTGAGCCGAGTGAATATTGGTTGCCGTAGAAGATAGTGACGTTGAATAAGAACCTAGCATTGGCTCGTGGTTTCCTTAGGAAGAGAGATGTTTCATAATTAGTTGACCAGTGTGATTGTTCGTTCTTGGAAAAAGTAAAACGTCGGGATCATAAGAGTGCAGATTCATTTGCTCATGGTTTCTTAAAAGGCTTGTGTGATCCCAAACACATGGGTAATGTTTCTGGAGATGTAGTTTGGTTTGTACATAATGTCGATAGCTATAGTTCTCGTTAAGTGAGGTCCCTAAAGGAGTTCAGTAGTTTGGTTGTTTACACGGTGAAATCCTCGAGTATTAGTTCTGTGAGATTCCTACATGAATGTAGATCCATAATTGGGTCGACATCCTCGTGATTAAGAAATCGTGTTTAGGAGAAACGTGCTGGGTGCATGTATTTTTTTTAAAGGACCATAGAAGGGTTCGAAAGTGTAGTAGGCCTAGTTTTGAAATGGTGTGTCCTAAGTGTGACATGTCTGGAGGTTGTTTGTGTTCAACCTTAGGTTCAGAGGTCAATGAGTTGTTTGCCCATAGGGACAAAGTGTGGAGTAATAAAGTTTAACAATATACATTGTAGTTTGGGTGGCCTGAAACGATAGGCAAAAAACCGTGGGTTAAGATGTCGACGATAGATACGTGCCTGGGAAGCAGAAGTGCTGGAAGTGTTTGCATGATAGCGGAAGTTATTCGTAACTTTGAAAAAAGGAACTTAGGAGAAAATTTCCTTTGTTTGGGTGCCGTGCATTTCCTATATGAGTTGCTTAGACAGTAAATTTAAGGTCGTGATGTGATTGTGATTTACCTTCTGGGAGTTAGTTTAGTGAAGTGTAACCTTGTGAAGTAAGGTTTTAGCGTGATGGGAATGTTGGCGTTGTGTCTCAAAGTATGGCGGGTGATGAATTTGCAGTTCTATGGGATGTATGGTATAAGCTATGAGGATTGATGATGCCCCTGTGTGTACGAATAAGGTCTGAGAGCTAAGAGCTTAAGTGCAGTGGATGACCTGGGTATCATGATCGGGATTAACGGCAGTTCTGTGGCTATGGGCTATGCGACCTCAAGGTGAGATTTACAGGATTTTGTGAAGACCAAGTGTTGGTGGATATTGGGAGTACGTTGAGGTTAGGTCATGATTTCTAGTTGTTTAGAGAGGATGGGAGTCTCAGTGGATTGGTGTTCATGTTGTGATCCTTAAGTGTGTACCTAAGGCATGGGTTCTGCCGAATTGGGTGATCAGAAGACTGGGTTCCTCGTGGTCTTTCTGGATGGAGTTTGTTTGCTCTATTGGGTAAATATAAGTGCGTAGAGTTGTGTTCTCTTTGAGATTAAGTTGGTAGACCAGAAGAGTTTGTCTTGTGGACTAGAAAATTAGTGTTGAGACATAGAGTTCTATCTATAATAATCTACTGTAAATCGTTAACCGTTGTATGTAGTTTGTTCTGGGTTATGTGGGCACGGTTGTGCCTCTTTCTCCCAACAGAGTAAGAAATTTGTTGGAACCCTGCGGCTGGGATATTCGCGCGGGGTGTTTCTGATAGACTTTTATAAGTCTGAATTTGTGTTCAATGTGGGACTTTGGATTACCAGGAATTCTTAAAGTGCGAAGAGTGGTTTCACCATTTGAAGAGAAGATGCGAATGCATATGATAGTGACAATGAGTGGGGACAATGCAAGTACAGAAGATTACAAATTGTTTAATCTGAGGCATGGTAGACTTGAAAGACCGATGGGTATGTGTATGGATGTAATTCAGTTCGTATGGGACTTTTTACTTATGTGGAGCACTCAATCCTATTTGCTCATGAAGTTCAGGTGGCAGTGTTGATTTCATTTCGATGATTAAAGGATTGGAGTGATGCAGTGCAAGTAGTGATGCAGTTTTAAGTTTGTGGTAGTCAGTTAACTGTGAAGGCATGGGCAATTTTGGGGGTAATGTGTGTAACCCAAGTGACCAATGTCCGAGTTTGGCAACATGTGTTTGGGCTGGAGGAGTAGTTCTCGGTATACATTGGAGTTCAATAGTGAGTTAGGCCATAATTCAACGCAATTGGGAGAATCTTAATAGTAGTAAGACCTATGACGTATAATGCTATGGTTGAGAATGTCTAGTCTTCGAGAACGTGTACGTGACATGAAATGGTGATCATGAAAGGATAGTCGGTGATCAATAATGGAGTGGTTGACTCCAGCTCTGGTGATTAATTTGGGTAAGAATTGGTGTCATGTTAAATGATGAATCGTTTTAGATTGGTCAACCGTTTACTCAATTCAATGAATATAGATGATTCTAGTGTTTGTGAAATATTGGTGTTCGGAAGTCAAGCTTGATGATAATATGACGCTTTTGAGGACAGAAGTGTGTTGGCACCCTTGAGTCAGGTCGTCTCGAAAGAACGATCAGGATTGCGGAATAAGAAAGATGCTACATAGATCGAATGACTAGTGAAGTATAAGAACAGATATTAAGATTAAAAGAAGGTATGGTGTGACTGGAGACGAATTTCGGGGACAAAATTCCTATAGGGGGGAAAGTTGTAGCGGCCTGATACATATTTATTTTTGTGATTTTATGTTTTTAGTTAAGTGAGAAGACAGAATTAAATTTGGGCATGGGTGTTATAAAATTTTGCTAATTAATGGTTGAATTAAAAACATGTGAAAGTGAAATTGAGATACAAGGTAATGAACGATGTTGATATGGCTATGATAATGAATAAATCAAAATATTTAAATGTGAGCAAAGTTAGAGATTTGAGTTGAATTTTAAGAAAATTCGTAGAATTCTGGTTTAAGGATCACCGCTCGAGCGGTGGGGGGTCCGTTCAAGCGGACTATCGGAAAATGCTTGGACAATTCTAGAACATTAAAGAAGGTTGGATATACATATTTATGACCTAAGCCCCTTCAGATCACGTGAGAGATATTTTTCTCTTTCCCTCTTCTCTTCTTCTTCCTTTCTTATAGAGAGAGTGAGGGAAATCCAAATCCCATGTGAAAACCCTAACCCTCCATCCTTCAAGTTGAAAATTGGAGCTAGATTGGGAACAAGCAAGGGTATAAATTAAGCTTAGGAGCATGGAAATGGAAGATAAAGCACCAAGGAGACAAGATCTCTCAACATTAAAACCCTAGGAAGAAGAACTCAGAGGAATGTCAAGCTTTTGAGAAAATTCGAGGTAGGATCTAGATTTCCTCATTTGTGTGTCAAGATTTGGGTGGATATTTCGTTTATATACATAAAAATTGAGTTGATTTCATGATTGATGGATAGATTAATAGGTTTGTGGGTATATTGCATTGGGTTTGATGGAAATGAGAATTTTAAAGAAAGAATTAACCACGATTTTGGGAAATTATTGCATAAAAAGGGGTTATGACACTTGTATCTAATGTTTTTGGAAGGGAAATTGAGTTTTGAGACATATTTGATGAAGGTTTATGGGTAATGAAGTTGAAAACTGAAAACAGGAGAAAATCTGGGGTTTTCACGGGCACCAGCGCGCTCGAGTGGAGCCCTGTTCGCTCGAGCGCTCAACTGACAGAGAGTTGGGCGCTCGAGTGCCCGACGTCCGCTCGAGGGGACTAGCTGCGCAGGACCAACTTATTTTGATCATATCTCCCTCATTCGGGCTTCGAATGGGGTCGTTTTTGTACTCAAATTGAAGCCCTGAAAGTCCTCTTTCCAAATGCTTTGAGAAACTATATTTTCATCAATATTAAACCTTTTCATCAAATTTCCTATCCATTGGGCTATGAATATACCTACTTTACTACACCTGGGTTGGGATGTAAGTATCGTACCATATGGTTGTGTTTGCGATAAATATAAGTTTTCGACATGCAACTAAGATTTCAAGAACAAGTATGGATATGGGTAATTGTGGGCTATGTCGTGATATGGTTAACATTACGATTTTGAGCTTTAGAAAGAAAACATGGATTTTAATTTGTATAGACATGTATATGCATATGATGGGTGCATTCAATTTTCTTCACACTTCATGATTTCAAAGGAATTCAATTTTGTATTATTGGTGCATTATGAGATTAATGAAAGAAATATGATTAATGAAAGGTTGTGTCTTGGAACTTATGATGCATTTGATTTGAAAAGAGAGATTGAATACTAAAACCGAATGTGACTTGAAAGGTTGTGTCTTGGAACTTATGATGCATTTGATTTGAAAAGAGAGATTGAATACTAAAACCGAATGTGACTTGACAATGAAATGGGAAAGTTAAAATTGGAATTGAAATGATAATATAAAAAATAATTGGGAGAGGAACCAATTGTGGGTTGGATTCCCAGATTTTTTTTGTGAAAAATAAACAAATAATAAACTGTATGGATTGATGTGAATTAAGTTGGCCTGGCGGGTCCATAGTGAAAGACCGAAAACTTGCGCAAGATGGGGACCACATTCCCACGGGTTAGCCCCCGAAATGTGGTGTTGTATCGTGGTGAGTTATAGAACTACCTATTACCCAATGGCTTCGCGTAACCTATTGGAAATTAATAGGGAGGGGTTTCTATAAACTGCATCCGATATCGGTTCATTAATTGTGATACGGTTTTGTGATAAATCGGGTAACAAAAATGTGACACGATTTTTGTGAAAAATCAAATAATTGAATGACGACATGGATAATATGAGCGGATAAATGGAAACAAATTGTTGTGCGTTGGTGTGTGCGTGTGAAAGAATTATAAATTGGTGAAAATTTGCATTTTTCTTCAGTTGCACCAATCACACCTCACAAATCATGCATCACCTATGAGTTAATATATATCCTATGAGTTTCGGCTCACATATGTTTACCAAACCATTTAAGGTTCTGAAGACCAAGGACGATACCAGGGCAAGGGATGCTTTGGGAAAGCCTAGAAAGAAGATTTTGTGTTTGTTTATATTTTTGCATTATGATTGTATACAAACCGCAATGAAGGATTGTAATTAAAGATATTATGATTGTAAATGAACTTTTGAGATTTCAAGCCATTGTTGTAAATTTGATATGTGCGAGAATATAGTTGTTTAAAGAATTTTTTTTATATAATCAAAACTCAAATTCTATGGTGAATGAAAATCGTAGATGATGATCCTTAGGAGGAATGGTTTGGGGTTGATTCATGGGTCCCCGGGTTCAGGACGTGACAGTATCAAAGGATTACCGGGTTCTGGTGGTGACAAAACTAGAGGGTTTTGCAGATACTTCTGTACGACTTCGAAGGCATCCTGACACTGCTTATCCCACTGAAACTTGGTCTCTTTCTTTAAGAGTCGAAATTAGGGTTTGCAAGTAATGGTTAACTTAGTGGTAAATCGGCTGATAAATTGAACCTTTCCCAAGAATCTCCTCATGTACTTCTCGGTCTTCGGGCGAGGCATTTTGAGAATGGCCTTGATCTTTGAAGGGTCTGCCACTATACCTCGCTATGTGGTCATGAATCCAAGCATCTTGCCTATAGTGACTTTGAAGGCACACTTTTGAGGATTCAAACGCATCTTGTACTTTCTGATTTGCTCGAAGAATTACCTCAGTGCAATGACGTGTCCCTCTCGGGTTCTGGATTTCATAATCATATTGTCTACATTTACCTTCACCTCTTTTTGTATCATGTCATGCAACAACACTATTGCAACCCTTTAGTAGGTTACTCCTGCATTTTTCAGCCCGAACGGCATAACTTTATAACAATAGGTCCCCAAGGTGTTATGAAGGTAGTCTTCTCTCGGTCCACTAGATCCATCAGAATCTTATTATACCCCGAGAAGCCATCCATGAAGGACAATAGCGCCTTTCTGGTGTGTTGTCTACCAAAATATCTATATTGGGGAGAGGAAAGTCATCTTTGGGACTAACCTTGTTGAGGTCTCTGAAGCCGACACATACCCAGATCTTCCTGTCTTTCTTCGATACGAGGACAATATTAGCAACCCACTTTAGATACTCTGTAACCATGAGAAATCCGGCATCTAATGGTTTGGTGACTTCTTCATTGATCTGGAGCACCCAATCTGGCCTAATTCTCCTTAGCTTTTTCTTGACAGGTTTGGCATCGAAATATAAAGGGATTTGGTATTGTATAATGTCAAGGTCTATGCCAGGCATGTCTTCGTAGGACCATACAAAAACATCTTTAAATTCCTTTAATAAAAAGATTAGTTGTTCACGTTCCTCTAAAGATAGAGTGGAACCAATCTGAACCATTTGTGGGTTATTTTCATTATTAAGATTTATCGAAAGCATTTCTTCTATTATAGGTTTGGCTCGCATTTCTTCTTCCTTTTTGATTAAGGATTTTAATTCTTGGGGGCTAACCTCCTTGAATTCGTTAAAATTTTCGGAATCAAGACAAAATATTTGAGACACAGCAAAGTAAACAAAGTCTGATTTCATTTTATCGATTTCAAAAGAGGCTACATCTTGAGACTCATGATAGAAAGGTCTCGGGATGCTAGCAGATGCATTCCCGACAGACTTGATGTTAACCGACTTGGTAAAGACAGATTCAAGAGACTCTAACCCACTCATTACGTCATGCATAATAAAAGACTCAAAGGATTTACTCTTTTTCATTTTAGTTGCATCCATGATAAGTGAAGTGTGATCCGCATGCACGTCAACTTCCATATTCAAGGTATTGTATAATGTCATTGTATCATTACCTATACGCAATTGGGCCATCTCTTCATTGAAGAAAGACTTCAGATCTCCTTCTTCACAAAGATTTGCTAAATCCGTCTTCATCTTTCCTTTGAGACCCATTTGACAAATCTCGACTTCTTCATCACTTTCGGATAGCTGGTGACTGAAAAAGATCTCCAATCCTGGTAATTTTTTGTTAGTCTTCTCTTTTATCCATGGTTCTGGGAACCCACAGTAAGGGAAATCGTCCCCTTCTTTGATGAAATGTTCATTTAGCGTCGGCCCATAATTTCCTATGTTTACCTCCTCTAGTTCTGGCATATATCCTAGTTTGTACCCAAGTCGATTGTGATTTATGGGGTCGGCTTCGAGATCCCTTGCAGATACTTTCCTAATCCCATGCCCGAAAAGTAGGACATTTCCTTCATCATGACTATGACTTTTGGGTTAACATAACTCCTCTCATCATTCATTAGAACTTGTATGACCTTGGTTTCATCAAAATCAAGTCCGTTCAATAAAATATCCTCCTCCCCATGCTGGATCTCAAGAAGCGAGGTAGCATCACTAGGTGGAGCTGGCAAGCTAGTTTCACTCGGTATAGTGATAGTTACTCCATCTTTATCTTTTGGTGTTAGGTGGATAGAATAGCTCCAATCAATGGGTCATGTAGCCATAGCCTTCCTAGTAGCAGTTTGAATGATGCTGGCACGTCAAGGACATGAAATTCTACTTCACTTTCTAAGGCTTCCACAATTACAGTGAAAGTCACCAAGCCCAAGACATCTCTTCGTGTGTTATCATATGCTCATACCCACTGTGCTCTTAGCTTGAAGTCTTGTGTCTTCAATCCTAGGCAGTAAGTTGTTCGTAGCGGGCATACGTTAAGGGTGAAACAGTTGTCAACCAAAACAATCGGTACCCAATTTCCCAGACATTTGACGATTAAATGCAACGGCTTATTATGGGATGGCCCTTATGCTGGAAAATCCCTGCCACTGAAGGCAATAATATTGAACTGATTCAAGGGTACGAGCATTCCAATCAACTGATCCAGAGTGACACTAATTGGTACGTCCACGTTGTTCAAGGCTTTTAGGACTACCTGATGGTGTTTGTGGGATGCCACGAGCAACCCTCAAATGCTTACATTGGCTTGTGTCTTCTCAAGCTGCTTTAGCACTACATCCTCATCTTCACCATTCCGTCTCTCTGTTTTCTCTGCCTGTTTCCTCGGTTCCTTTGTGCCTCGACTTGGTTGCCCCTTCTCCAGCTATGCGGGCTTAAAGTGTCTTCCGCTCCTTATCAGGTGCTCTATCTGCTCTTTAGGCTCCCATAGCCCTTTAAATTGGTCAACTACTTCCCGAATTTTGACCACCAAGCCTCCTTTCTCTCAGAAGGCCTAGAAATTATCTATCTCTTCATTGTTCCCTTCATTTCCCCAGAAGTTTTCTTCGATCCCCATTATGTTTTGTGAAAACCATTCAGACTCTTTGCTGATTGCAGCCCCCAGCTCAAAAAGTGATGGCAATGACGTTTCATCCAATGGGTCTTCATAACCGTAGGACGGAGGAAGGCTCCAAGGCATCTGTAGGCCTCCATGGTCATGTAATTCTTCAATTATCGGATGCCATTCTAGCACATCTTATCTTTCATTGCACTCTATATCCGTGAATTCTTGCTCGACTTCTTCCAACTCCCACATGTCGTTCTTTTCAAGATAATCCCATTTAAGTGAACATGAGATAGGTCCATCGGGTAGAGATGTCCTTGATTTTGGTTCATGGAGAGGGACTACGTATACAAAAGGATCAAATGCAAGACTTGTGATTCCTAACAAATTTACTTGGGGAGTACTTTCCTTTTTCTACTCCTTTTCTTCTTTGGCTGGCAATTTCTGTTTTTGCATATTCTCGCTGTCAATGTCCTTTTTCTTTGAAGATTCTCCTCTTTCTGATACTGCTTTTCCTACTTCTCTTATTTCAAAACTTAGGTTAGCCTCCCTGTACCAAGCTGCCCCTTGATTCCAGGCTGTGTCATTGCTCGAGATGATCGGGGCATGCCATTTGATGTTAATTCTGGCCTCTTCCAAATCATCCAATGCCTAGAGACGAATCAAATCTTCCCATTAGCGTTTGACCTCTTCATCTTCTTCATTATTCGCAGGGGGAGCGGTTTCTTCCTCATGGATAATGAAAATAGGCAAGGTGAAAGAATCAGCTTCAATCAAATCCTGAATAAGGTCATCAAGCCACAACACCTCCTGTCTAGATGGAAAATCTACAATCGACTTCAGTTCTGTTAAAGAAACTATGAACTTGGTGGGATCAAATCCTTTTAACTCTTCCTCGATGGCATTTACATTCTGTTGATTGGCATGATTCGAAAGAGGGTTGGTAGTAACATTGGGCTTCTGAGTGGCAGTGGGTGGAGGGATAACTTTGTTGTCAATCAAATCTTAAATTTCATGCTAAAGTCTCATGCAATTGTTAATTAAATGGTCGTGCCCCTAGCGAAAGGCACAGTACTAGGTAGGATTATATCGGGGTGGCAGAGGATTTAGAGGCGAAGTCGACTTCAAAGGCTTTATAAGCCCTCTCTCAATCAAATGGCTTAGGATGGATGTTAAAGGCATGGTGAGTTGGGTGAAGGTTCTCTTCTGATTTCGGGATAGGTTTTGGGTAGCCGGCTGAATAGATAGGATTTCCTGATTCAGATTGGGGTTTAACAAGTTTATTTCGTAACTTTAGCTCACTACATTGGCAGCATTATTCTGATTACCGGCATATGATTTTTGGACAGCTTTTTGACTCGATTTTCCCTTTTAAATATTCCCAGACTGCAAAGCATCCTTTATCTGTACCCCTGCATCAAAAATATGCTCAAACGTCATTAATGGCTGCGTGATCAGATACTTACGGAATTGCGATTGCAGGTTCTTCACTACCATTCTTACTTGTTCTTTTTCAGTGGGCCGACTTGTTATCGTAACTGCTTTAGCCCTCCATTGAGTCAAGAATTCCACAAAAGATTCTTTGGCTTTCTGTTAGGTGGTCTCGAGCTCCCGAGTGGTAACATCGAGCTAGATATTGTAATTGTACTGATTAACAAATGCAGTGGCAATGTTCTCCCATGTTCTTATCTTGGCAGCATCTAAAGACAAAAACTATTTCTGAGCAGCTCCTAACAAAGATCGTTGGAAAAGCTAGGCTTTCAACTGGTCATTAATACCCATCGGTGACAAAGTCCCCACATACATTCTGAGATGAATCCTTAGATCCCTGATTCTGTCAAATTTTCCATATCAGGCATCTTAAATTTCTCGAAAAGTTTAGCATCGGAGAAGAGACAAAATCCCTCAACATCTAACATATAGTCTTTGACACCTCAGGCTTTCCTCAAAATCTTCTCCAGCTTATCGACCTTATTAGACATGATTGATTCTTTTGTGGATAGAATTTTTGGGATCCCCGGTCGAATAGGCTGTGCAGCAACTACTTGCTGAGCTCCCTCGAGTCCTACATTGTCATCCCAAATATCATTTCCTACTCCGTTTTCTTAATCATTTGGAACAACCACATTGGGCTCTACGACCCGAGTCTATAAGGCCTGAATCTGAGCCTGACACTGTATCTGAAGCCTAACTTGAGTCGTCATAGCAGTACTAACCCTTTCAACTATCCATTGCAATTCTAGAATTGCTCTCATTATGCCAGCCATAGTTAGTTCTGGGTCTGCCATTGGCAATCTCAACAAGTTAATACATCTGAGTCTTCTGCTTAGAGATCGGGCCCAAGTGCGTATGGGTTCTTCTCTGTCTGAAGCTATAATCCTGGGCCTCTGAACTGAAAGGGCTTACACAAATCGAAAAACTCATTAACCGAGCCTAGACTCAAAATAACTCATTTTCAAAAATGAACTCATACGAACTGACAAACTCCCACGTAAACTCAAAACAGCTCTCCCTCGATGACGGATCGGGAAAACGAAGGCTAACCCTAATCAGGGTGCTACTATACAAATTAAAACATCCATAAAAAGAAAATTACATAACCCTAAAAGATTTATTGATCCTAAAAGAAGGGTTCTAAGAAGCTATATGCTTATAAAAAGGTTGGCAGGTCTTCACTCAGTGTACCTTCTGAATAGATTTAAGAATATACCTCCCAATGCTAGGAATGGTGCAAGGCATGATCAAACGGTACGTAATAACTCTTTTTGCCACATCTATGAAAGCATGTGGTCAGAAAGTTTGTTGCATTCTCCGACATAGCCCCGAGACAGTAAACTGACCGAGGTATTAGGTAGGCATAGCGAGGGTTTGAGAATCAAACACACAAATATGCAAATACATATGCGAATACCGATAAAAAAAGTTTTTTTGATAAGAACCATTAGCATTTCAAGTTAAGCCCTCTGATGAATTTTTTTGAAAAATTAGTTCCCAACGAAGTTGCTAGAAAAACTGCAGGCATTTTCAGGGAAGATTGGGAAGGGAAATGCACCGAATATTTATTGTTTTAGAAAAATGTTCATTTTCTATTGAAAACAGAAAATTCAAGATATCCGAACGCATTTTTAAAACAAAATAGAGTCGCTACTTGATTTTTAAGAAAAATCAAGAAAAACAAAAGAAGACTGCGGGTCCTTTAAAGATCCTTTAAAAAGCATAACCAGAGAAAAGGAGAGTTTGGGAGTTAAGGTATGAGAAGAAAATGTGTTAGGCACCCTTCTTCCCCAACCGTGAGGTTGGCCTCTACTTTGTCAATGTGGCTTCTTGTTGTAAACTTTTTTTTAAAGGTAATATATACAAAATAGGAGGTTAAAGAGAGTCCATACAAAACCAAACAAAGAAGTAAAACCTAACTACGATCCTCATGATCATATCACTTGGTTATTATTTTTAGATATACTACACGTATAGTTTAAGCAAAATAAAGCAAAAAAATATGAAAAGGAGCAATAAAATAGACAAATAAAGACCTAATTAAGGGAAATACAAGGAAGTTTCAGCTTCTAACATGCTATAAATAGGCTGTACAGAACATAACAAAAGAGATTAAATGACTGTTTCATGCTATTAGATATACATAAAACACACGGCCATAGCAACACAAATGGCGGCCGTGAAAAATATAGGGTTACCGCGATAAACATGATAAATAAACCTCACAACCGTGACAAAATAAAGTCGCGGCTATAGTTTTTAAGGTTCCAAAAATGGTATGGGTGTGAAACCAGGACAAAAAAGAGACCCAAACATGTAGGATAAGTAGGATGGAGGCCATGACATATAGATCTTAGACCAAGTCCACCATCATTTATCCTTCATGCAAATAATAACTCTAAACAGAACATACATAATATAAAAAATGAGTAATAGAGCACGATAAACACATTTCTCATGTATTGGCCTCA
>JAULJZ010017997.1:2977-15934 GCA_032270985.1 Heliamphora pulchella
ACTCCCACGGTTTGTTTTCGTATCACAGAGACAGTATCAATTAAAAGAAAAATGAAAACAGATTAACCAAGCCAAATCAAAACCAACTAAGCTTTTGTGCTAATCAATTGGTGTCTGTTACATAAATTTTTTACACCATTATGCTCTGTTAAGGGCTATATTTTTGTTAGTTTCTTAATCTGTTTTCCATTCTACATGCTATGTACGCAACCACTTGAGCACTGACCAAACATAGGCCACTCACTTGTGAGTGGTCTGTGTTTGATTAGCGCTCCATGTCTGTGCTCGTAGAAGCACGCATAAATAAATTAACTTATTTGTTTCATTATTTTCTTTCTGACTTCTTCATTTTCTGTATAAATCACTACACAAATCTGTGTTCCAAACACAATGCCTGTGGTTTCTTTGCTTATTGAGAACGTGTAGCGAAGCAAGGAAAATGAGTTCTTTCCATTTTGGTTACCAGAGTAACCTTCATTTTGTCACCAAAAAATGGTAAGGAAAGGATAGACATGTGAGACTTGGATCGTAAATCCTTCTTACTTGGGCTTTTATAAAGCACTCAGTGACAGTTGTGGCTTCTATAGTTAAGGTTTGGCTGGGAATGCATAGAACTTTTCATATTTGAAATTGAAATGGCATGAATTGCTATTACCATTTTCAAATGCCAGTTCACTCAATCAGTTTACTACCGTTGTATATGCTTCTATAGTTGATCTAATATAATCTGATGGTGTCAATTTCTCTATCAGTTGTGTTTTAGCAAGGAGCAGGCCATCAAAGCAGCAGCATTGAAGAATGAAGCTATGCAACAGAAAGCATCTATTCAACAGCTGCTTCATTTGAAATCAGAGGCATATTTTCTTTCCAAACTATTGAATAATATGAGTATCCAAGGATGTTCCTTCTTTTTTTTTTTGAAGATAGTTTTTTGAGCGGGTTTGCTCTAAATCAATTTGATTTAATAAATTTTTAGAACAAGTGATGTGATCTTGGTCAATTAAGTATGTTAGTTTAAATATAAGCATTATTTATTTAAATGTTTTCAAAAAAATAACCAAAAGTTTCAAAAAACACAAACTGTACATATTTCTGATTTTCCTCTAAATTTTTTTCAAAATATAAAAATTATGAATTTTCTTTTCCACAAAACACAAACGAACATACGCTAAAGTTCTCAACTACCAACCAACCACCCTACCCCATTCACTTACACTCACACCACATATCCATATTGCAGTATAACCAGGTTGATTGAAACCTTCTCATTTAGTTCCTTGGATTATAGGATCTTGATAAAAAAACTTTGGAGTGCATGAGGTTGCAGGAAAGGAATATGGCCTTGGCCAAAGAGCTGGCAGCATTTAAGCTGTAAGAGCTTCTGTACTAGTGGCATAACTGTTTACAGTTTAGTTTTCATACAAACTTTTGATGATTATTATAGCTATCTGGTTTACAATTAGGGCCTCTGATTCAAACTTGGAGGAGGAAGAGGTTCTGAAGCTTGCTTCTTTAGGCAATGAGGCCAATAACAAAGATACAATAGTCATTTTAATAAAGACATTGGAGTTCCGCAACAAGTAAATCTCTCTGTCTTTACATGTGTGTGTATACATATCCTTTCTTTCTTTCCTTTTTGTTTTGTTTTGTTAAAATACATATAGTCAACACAAACTCTGGATGGAGTTGATCAGCAATATGTTTGGGTTTTTGTTTTAGGCTTGATTAATTTAAGAGCACAGTTGAAAGAGTATACAAGCGAGAATTTGTTTCAACACCATGCAAAATCTTGATACGTGATTAGCAATGTCCTTTTGTTATCTCCCTTCTTCACATCAGACTTGGTACTGTTTAGTATTTCAATTCCAATAATTGACATCTCAGTACATATTTCAAATTGATTACTAGTTGGAGATAATTGATACCTTCACCTATATAATTTGAAAAATTAATCTTTTGCTCCAGTGGAAGGATATAAGAGAAATACGGCCAATTGGTGTAAAACAATAATGACCAATTGGGTGCGTTGAGTTAAAACATAAAAATAACGAAGTAGCTAACTAATAACATATGTTTTTGCAGCTGGATGCTTTGCACTTAGCACTTTTGGAGCCAGGTAAAAAAGATGAATTAAAATGAGTCTGGTTGAAATGATTTATAGCATTAGGTTCCTTCCATTTACTACTGGGCCAATCTATTGAGGATGGTTGACCACATTTTTTGGAATATATATATATATATATATACACACACACATACATATATATCCTGCCTAGCTACATTGCTATATTTACAATAGTTAGTGCTACTTCTAGTTTATATTTGTAGTGGCCTTGAAGTTTATGGCTGCAGGGAGATGTTATGAGAGAAATTACTGGCATTGGTTCAAATGCGTGTGTTGATGCCTGTGCTTATGTTTTAGGGCAGAACGTTGGTTTTAACAGAAATAAAATTGCCTGTCATAATTGTGGGTTCTGTGTTCATGTTGAAACTGCTATTAAATCACTTCTACCTTAGTTGGCTTGCAATTCATAGTTGCGTGGCTTCCTGCAGGAGTTACAACAATCTGATGGCTAAATGCAACGATCTAGGAAGAGGAAAGGCCCGTTCTATTCGCAAACTTGAGAAGAAAACCGAGAAAATAAAGAAACTGAAGGTAAATTCATCATAAATCAGTAAATTGATCAACCATAGCTAATTACTTAATTTGACTCAGGGGATACTCAAATGTGTGACCATTATCAGGCAAGGATCCAAGAACTGGAGGTAGCTGTTGAAGTAAAAGATAATGAAGTTTTGAGGGCTTTAAAAGCTTCCAAGAAATCTACTCATGAAGGGGGCATACTGAACGACGTCAAATGGAATTCTTATTCTTCTTCCATCAATAAATGTTTAGACCGTCACTTGGAGGAACCTTCTGAACAGAAATCTATTTTGGATCAAAATGGAAGCACAGCCAGTGACTTTGTTTCTTCTAGGAAGATAGAGAAATTGAAGCCTTCCAAGGATGTAGGTATAGCAAATACTAAAGATGATAGAAGTACCATTGCTCTTGACAAAGGGATAGATTCCTACTTTCTTATAGATGAGGATGCATCAGAACTTTCTACTGCGATGCATAAATTTTCAAAACCTGATTTGAAACCTCCAATCAGTGAGGGTTTAGCTGTCCAGGAAAACTGTTTGTCACAGCCAGAGGCAGCTTCAGTTACTATATGTGAAACACATAGACCATGTGACAAGGATGGGGTTTCAGGCTCGAAGAGTAGTGGTGATTGTGATATGGTAGTTACTTCATTTGCGGATATGGATGAGGACACAGTGTTGATTCTTGATGACATTAAACAAGTTCAACCCTTTATTAATCGTGAAAAGAAAACTCCTTTTGAAGTTCCAATTTCCCGACCAGGTACTACTCTCCACCCCCTTGATCACCAAATTGAGTTTGGCTTGGTCAGTAGTAAATTGTAAGCAAGCAAAATTGAGTTAAGGCTTTGCAGAAGAATTCCCATTGACTATAGAATGGTTTCTGCTGTCCTGTAAATATAAATTTTAAAAGAGATCTATGCTCTGCTTCACTAGAATAAATTGCCTGTATTTATTTAATTTCAACTCAACTTGCAAAATCTCCAGGAGATCTCTGCTTTGCTGGTGGATTGCTAGGACCTGATGGAACTAGAAGGCACTTGGGGAAGTGGTGCAAGCGAGTCCAGGGTCAGGGATCAGGAGTATCATCTGAGGTGATGCAAAGATCACGCCCAAGTAGTGGCAATTTAATTGCTGTTGGAGCTGATGGTAGAGGTGGCAAAATCAAAGTCCTGAAATCTCTAAATCAGTCATCATTAGTATGTCTTTATCTTCTTTATTTGGTATTAAAAACAGTCTTAAACATAAAGTTCAAGTTGTAAACTTGTTGTCCTTCTGCTCCCAGTAGTAAATTTTATAATTGCTCTAATGCTCTTCGATGTGATTTGCAGTATCTTTCCAAGTATAATTGTTTGGTTCTAGTTTTCTACTTGCAGCTTCATTTAACTAATTTCTTGATTTTGACTGGACACTTCCGTTACTTAAGTGATCAACCATGAATTCTCTTTGCAATTCTCTATTCATATAGTCTGTTGCTATGTGCTTTAAAGTTTCATTTCTGTACAAAGTTGTTTCCAGCACTTGAATTGTAATAATGGAAGTTCATTTGTTGTCTCTGATTCTTCCCCTGCAGGATAATAGGGAGACTTCAGCTTCAGCAAAGAGATGCAAATATGGACCCAAAACAAGTACTATGCAGTCTCAAGGATGTTTGCAAATAGAAAACTTCTTCGGTAGGGCAGGCCAATAACCAAATCTGGAAGTTGCGCATATATTGTGTTTTTGTTGTATCATTTTGATGTAGAAGTCACTCACTTTCCTAACCACGAATGGGGTAAGAAAAAAAGTAGCAAATTATTTAAATTTGATTCTCTTCGGTGGGCATGAACGAAACTGCGAAGAGTTTCCGTTATAGAATTCAATTTCCCTCCAATGTTCTGAGATCAATTGCTTTATAGATATTGTTCCTTCCAAGCTAGCTTCAAGGCCCACCATGCTATTGTCACTCTAAAAAAGTGTCATGCACACTCTTTAGATGCTCACTTTAGTTTGAGTTTATTTTATTTGTTTGATCAACAACCTCACTGCTTGGTGCTCTGGAAAGGTGAACATAACCAATTTAGTATTTGGTTCAATTTGTTTTTTATACTAAGTTTAAGAATAATGTTGATATCAAAACAAATAAGTGTTGTTCAAAAAGTTAATTATAACTACATGTGCAGTTCTTACCGCAAATAATGTTTATACGCTTTTATAAATTAATTTAAACTTGTGATTGGTACTGTTTTCTGCTTTAACTATGTCCAGTCTTTGCTATCTTGTCCATTTTTTTGAACTATCCTTCTCACAATACTCTATTATACTAGCGATGTATTAATTGAATTTAGTACCATGAACTCTGATGTACTTGTATTGTAGCATGTTGCATTTGGTAGCCCAAAACATGTTAATTCCTTCTAAATTTTCTCTATGGAGAGGATCTATTTTAGGGCAAGACCAAATCTAGCTTTCTGTGGTTCGGCCCAGGAGCACTTTGCCCTTGTTATTTGAAACTAAAGATGCTTCACATGGTTTTAGACTCACACTAACGGAATTAGGATAACACTTTAGTCCAATACCATAATGAGATGTTTTTGGCATTTTTTTAAGACGGAGACAAAGTGTTCTAAAACCCAAATCACTAGATGTAAATTTGAATTTTGCCTGATATATTTAAAATAAGAAAGGGAGTTTGGGGGAAAACACAAAGAGACTGGTGTTGATGGTTGCAAATGTTATCTTCATAGACATTGTTGGGCTTAGGAAGATCGGATGCTGTAATTATTTGCTTGATATACATAGTTGTACCTATTATTGTGTACTTGTTTAACTTGTTTTTCTCTTAATCTGTGAGATAGTGTCGTTGTTGCACATGAGGTGGAGTATTAGTTTGATATATATTGTTGGGTTTAAATTGATATGTTTGTCTTTTCTTGATCGAGAAAAGGTTGTATGTGAATGACAATATTAGCATGATATATATTGTGGGGCCATTTTGTAGTATCTTGTGTTTTTTAGACAATTAATGATTTAAGGGTTTGTTTGTCCTGAGGGGTTGGGGGATGGGATAGGAATGTGGGGTTCATTTTGTAGTATGTTAAGTCTTTGAGACAATGACTGTTCTAAGGGCTTGGTTGTTTTGAGGGGCTGGGTGTTTTGGGGATGGGCTAGGATTGTGGGGTCCATTTTGTAGTATCTTAAGTCTTTGAGACAATGACTAATCTAAGGGCTTGTTTGTTTTGAGGGACTGGTGGTGGGGATAGGACTAGGGGATGGGGTACCACAATTTTTTGGTCTTCTTTGGATAAATAATCTCGCTTCTGTATTGCATGCCTCTCACTAATAGTTTAGTATATTTCGGACTATTTTTAGAATAAGTTATATCATTCCCTTTTAGTGTTACTAGTACCATGTTTTGAATTATTTTTCCTTCTTATTAAATAGCCAATGATAATTCTACAACTCTCTTCTTCTTCATCGCACTCTAACTAAACATAAATTAAAAATTTCATTGTATACATAATTCTATTAACAAGTCCATGGTATAAAAAGATATGTGGAACCCTAATATTACTTATTCAACTTATTCTATTCAATTGTATCATATGTAACAAACAAGCCTTAAGAGCATGAATTATACACTTACATTATTAATCCCCCCTTCCCAATCCTTGTACTAATTCACCTTATTATCAATCTCAATCAACTTAGTACGGTTGCTAAACATAGTCTACATGAAAAGGATAAGAGGAGGTAAAAAATTCTGCACCCAGAAACCATGATAGTGCTGGTGTTATCTTTGCCACCCCTTTCTTGTGGGTAGAAACGTTGGCATAGTGTTCAAAAGAGCTCCTTGAATATTCATTAAATTGACTACTGGAATAGTTGATTTGAAGATGCCTGGATTTAAGTTGGCCTTAAGTGCTGAAATCTCTGGAAACAGGAATAAAAGGTGAAAAAGTGACATCATGAGGTGATCTTGCAAAAGAAATTAAAGAAGTTGAGCGAAGAACTCAAGGTTGGTCTGATTGAACTGCCTTAAACCCCTTTTTTCGGCCAGAATTATCAATCCCATAGTGATAGTTCAGTATTGACTGGTACTTAATGTAGCAATAAGAAAACGGGGGCAAGCAACATCTGATTCCTTTTTGCTCAAAACACTGCCCTGTTTTGGGATGTTAGACTTGTTTTAGGCACACTTAATCCTTTTTACCCTTTTTGTTTTGACAATTTCTCCAACACAAATATACTTAAAAAACCATGTCTTCTTGGTCACAAAATAGATATTCAAGCCTAATGCCTTGAATCTTAAGGTTTGTTGTTTTGAATTGATCTATTTGAAGGATCAGAATGCTTTGTTTTTCCATGTTCTTAGAACTTCCATTGAGGTACTTGAAATATTTAGAGCTTATTTACTTCTCCATAGGTAGGTGTTAGAAATTGTTCTTTAACTTTTAGTGTAGCTCAACAAAGAGAAGTAGATTCAAACACGTGTGATTATGGTTTTTTGTTTGTAGTTTTTGATTTTAATTCAATAAACATAAATTTTACTATTTTAAGTTATACATCCTACGGTTGTAACAAATATTTATAATTTATGTTTAAAATTATAATCACATATAATAATTTGTAAATTTATATTTTTAAAACGCTCTATAGGTGTTATCATAGAATGCTTTTAAGTTAATGGTGATGTTTGACATTGTTGAAATTAGTAATTTATAAATTGTAATTTGTAGTAAAAGTTGTAAGTATTTGGTGAAAATTATAATTTGTAACTGAAATAGAAAAAAAATAGTTGTAATTTGTAGTAAAAATTGTAGATGTTTAGTAAATATTATAATTTATAGCTAAAATTAATAAGAAGTTAAGAGCGACTAGTATTAACTTTGCCAAACAAAGCCATAGTGATCAATAGAATTTGCTTCAAGATAATTGTAATGCTTTTCATAGCTGAAATTATAAATATTTAGAATTTGTGTTTACTTCTCCATGTTTTTACGAGTCGGTGTTATTAACCTTTTTAAGTTATATGGGTCCACTATTTTTTCTGTTAAGGTAATTGTAATGTTTTTTTACAGTGAAATGGTTTGTTGTCGGATGATATATTATGTACATTGATATCTAGCTATATCTATAGACAATTATATTTGACTAAGATGTAGTAATTTTAGCGATCAATTCAAAATGGTACGCTCATATTCATTGGTTAATTGGTACCCAAACCTAGTCTACCAATAGCAAAAGTGGATTCTCTCCTCCATTTGATTATTCCTAAACTATGAAATTCTATTTTTTTTTCTTACCTTTTCTTTGTCAACATTCAAAAGGAAGAATAGAAAAATGAATTAAGAATAATGAAATTGCCAGGAAATCGAAGGATAGAGTATACAAATTTACCTCTCAAGTTATTTTAATCGACTTTTAGAACCATTAAGGAGTGTTTGGATCTTCGATTTGCAGAAGAAAACGAAAAGGAAAAGAAAAAAATCTGTAAAGAAAATAAAATTAACATTAGCTTTTTTTTTTGTTAGATTAGAAAAATAAAAAACAAATAAATATATATTTGTTGTTTTTTTTTTTTTGAGTTATGTTAGGGTTTTTGTGCCATTTTGTCCAAAATCCAAACACAACCATTAAAATTCGTGTAAATCCAGGGGTTGACCGAAGACAAGATAGTGAAAAAGGTGATTAACAAACCAAATTGAATGATTCTTCTATTTTAAGTCATACAAGTCCCTAAGTTGCCGTTCAAAAAAAAAGTACGTAAGTTGTTCTATTCTTTTGTTCTCTTTTTTACCGTTCCTTACCTAGCCGAAGAATTTTGAAATCTTCTTGATCACATGTTTTCAGATGGATGAGCTTTAACTTTTTAATATTTTCTTAATCTTTTGATTATTTTTTTGGCTTTGTTTTGATTTATTGAAAAAATATTTTTTTAATTAAAAGACAACAAAGGTTACTAAAGACAAAATATTTTAACTTATTGCCCTCTTAAAAATCATATATATATATATATATATATTAGATTAAATATTAAAGAAAGTTCATTAAAAATGAAAACAAGAAAAATAAAATAAATCAATAAACTATTATCTCAATGTAGGCCTTAGTTTGTTGTGAAGCGTTCATATCATATTTATCACATATGATTTGTCACAAACTGTATTGATAATAAATATTATTTGTGAAATTCAATAAATTAATATAATAGTAACACACGGTGATGATAAATAAAGTGTTGCCAGATAAGGTAGATATAGAAAAACTTAAAAAGCTCTCTCTATTTTTTTTTTAATGGAAGGGACACGCATTGTGCTATTACCAAAACAATGGAGTTCCATTTTTGTTTTCTTTGGTAAAAGCATGGTTTGTTTTGACAGTATACGTGATCATCATAAACTCGTAATTCTTGCTTTCTCACACATCCATGTTTGAGTGTAAATATTAGATATAGACATAGATGTCGTTTAAGGCTGGATTGATAATTAGTTTAAAAGTTAATTTTTTAACTTTTTTATGTTTTTAGCTAAAATGTAAAATTTAATTCAAAGTAAATTATTTGGTAATTTAGTTTTTTTTAAGTTGATTGTTTAGATTTTGTTTTTTGTTTTTTGTTCGAATTGAATAATTTTGTTATTTTATATATTTGATATTATCAATTATATGTAGTTGGTAGTGGTGGTGAATAAGTTATGAGTGTGGGTAGTATTGCATTTTAAAAGTAGTTAGAATTTGAATATAATATTTTATAAGTTATTTGACTTTTTGGTTTTTTAATTTTTAATTATTTTTCTTTTGCATTTTTAACTAAAAGTTAAAAGTTAGAGTTGCCAAACAGGTTATTTTGGAAATTATGGTTTTTTGAGCACGTGGTAGAACATTACATGTGACTAAGGACTTGTTTGACTTTTCTGGTTTTTTAAAGCTCGTTTTAAAGCTGGCCTGTTGGTATAACAAAAGAAGAAGTTAATTTGCCTTTATTTTTGTTTAAATGAGATGACAATGGTAGTGTTTGGTATTGGTCAAACTAATTATTTAAAGATTGAAGTTGAAAAAATAATTGTTATAATTTGTAGTAGAAATTGTGATCGTTTGAAAAAGACGTTAGTTTTTAGCTGAAACTAGTTATTTGTAGATGATTGAATATGATACGAGAAATTAATAATGTCATAGTTTTGAATATCGTACTGAATAGTATATTAATTTTTTTGTTGGTTTGGTATGTGTCGATACTAATAAAATACCGAATATAATTTAAAATTTCTTGCTATAAAATATTTTTTAATGGATCAATCTTATCTATTAGTTCAATCCATCATAACTTGACCCCTCAAAACAAGCTCGTGTGTGGAAATCAGAAGAAATCTAGACTAGTAAAATATTTTGGGCAGACCTTGAATACTCCTCGTGTCCATTGTCATATTATTTTCAGCTGTGTTTGAATAGTTCTTTTTTCCTCATCTTATGTTAGCATTCACATGCACATGCTAGAAGGATGTTATTTTTTGAATTTTAAAAAATTGAAAAGTAGTTATTATGTAAAAATTTTATAATTTTATTCTTTTAATTAATAAAAAATGTGACAGTTAATTTAAAATAATTTCAGAACTGAGAAAATTGTGATGAAATTTCAAAAGTGTTAGATTATCTTTTGCTCGTTTGGCAAACTGATTTAAAGTTGGTTTTTTGGCTTAAAACCCAAAAAGTCAAAAAGTTTTTTTTTTCAACTTTTAGCTTTTACCTTATTGATTTTTTAGTTTTTTGGTTTTTCTGATAATAATTTTCATTTTTATCCTTTGGTCTTTTGGTTTTTTGGCTTTTTAGCTTTTTAGTTTTTTTGTTTGGCAAAATTTCATTTAAACTGAAGAACAATGTTGTAATTTTACATTCGGTTTATTTGACTTTTTTGATGGTTTAAAAATCATTAGTTTTTCAACGAAACGAATTTTTAACTTTTTAACTTAAAGTGATTTAAAAAAAATTGATTTAAAATCAGGTTGCCAAACGAACACATAGTATATATATAGTAGGTGTAATAATTTGAGTGTTCAATTCAATCCCATTGGAAGAGACGATTCTAACTGTTTGATTAGTTGCTTTGATTCTGGATGGTCAATTCAATCCCACATTACCTAATATAGTCTGACTCACTGATCAAGATTTTGTTGAATTTTCAAGACCACAATGAGACCTAATGTCCACTGACAGTAGTGACCTTCTGTTTCAAAAATATTTTGTCTATTTATTTTAATATATGCTTTGAAAGTTGTTAGATTTATGTAAAAATCTTGAGTTGTGTTACGAAAAAACATTAATATTTTATGTTTGGAACGGACATTTCAAAACATAGTATATATTCAGTCTGAAAAAATAAATTTAACATTTCAAAGCGATTTGCTTAAGATTTTCTTATTTATTTATTTTTTTGGGTAATTGATGTTCTTATTTATTTTCTTAATATTTTATGTATAAGAAAAAAAATTCAATCACAATCAACTAAAAACTAGAGAAAGTGAAGTTTTGGCAGGTTAATATGTAAAAGAAATAGTTATAATGCTTCTTAAAAATATATTTTACATGCATAGTCTAAAAAATAATATTATATTTTATGAGAAATTTAATTATCTTTTAAAATAAATATAATTTACTATTGTAATTTATAAAAATTTATTTTTGGTCACCACAATTCAAAGCATGTGACGTGCACATTCCGATTCTTGTTCCTCGCATGAAAACAATTTGAGTTTCAAATAACATAGATCTTGAGACATATCTAATAACATTTAATATATTTGGAGGGGAAAATATATAATTTTTAGATAAATAATTTTTTCCCTCAATTGGATAAGATTGATTGAAATTTTTAATTAGCTGTTCAGGACTTCAGTGATTAGGAAAAACAGTTATGCCTAGACCCATTTGAACACACATGCATGTAAGAGTAATAATAATGCTATTTTGATCATTTTTTGGTGACCAATTTAAATATCACATTATATAGCATCTTAAATATAGTGTTTATATTGTTTTATGTATCTGCCATTTATTTTAAACACTAAATATAAATTGTTGCATTATATACTATATACTTAAATAAAATCAACAAAACATGATTAATTATTGTACATGTAAAGCCATGGTACTGAAGGGGGCAGAACCAGAAAATTGGTGGGCTCGGGCCCAAATATAAATGGGTCAAGCTTAGACCTCGAGATCGTGTCAAAAAGCCTAACCAAGATACGGGAATCAAGGCTGAGCTCAACAACTTTGATTGAGGAAGTGTGTTTGAGGTGTTGAGTATTAATGATAATATAGTCGAGCTGCGAAGCATTTAATGAGAATGCATCACCGAGATAAAAGCATTAACAAGGATAATTGTCTGTACCGTCCTGCATTAATAACAGTTGGTACGATCTAAATATTCTCGATAGTCTTCTGCTTTTGAGTAAAAGGGATCAGAGCAGGTTCGAGTTTAATTAGTTGGCATCTTTTTGCCAAAGCAAAGCTTAAGGAAAAGAATGTTTTCATGTTCAATTATTCAAAGGGACACTGAGATACACTATAAATAGGAGGACGTTGATGTAAGCCACACACGAATTTTGACTAACAAAAACTTTGCAAAATGTTTAAAGAATTCATTGTTCAGAGTGTCTCTTGATTTTAAACTTATAAGATACTAACTTATGCATCTAAAAAATAAAATTTTCTATGCACGCCGTCTTGGCAATCTCTCCTAATTTTTCTTACAAAAACATTCTAGCTCAGAAAACCATAAAAAATCTAATTGTTCTCGTTCTCCACGTCTCTATGGAACCATCCGTACAGTCGCCAGGTCATCCAACCCTTAGCTTTACCTTGAGCTCCAAGTAAATGAGTCACAATAAGAAAGCAAAAAGGCTTTTGTTTAGTAAACTAATAACAGTCAAAGCTTTTAATTAATGCTTTTTTTCCCTTTTTCTTTTTGTCAATCGGTAGCAGGAGTGGACCAAGGGTGGGCTTCGTGCAAATTTTTAAAATTTATTGTATATATATATATATATATATATATGTGTGTGTGTGTGTATTAATTTATATTATATTATGAATAAAAGAGTTTTTTTTAGGATTAGTTTGTTTTGCGGGATTAATAGTCCGGTCGGACTATTAGTCTGGAATATAGTCCAATACCGCGTTTGTTAAGCCTCCGAATTAATAGTTCGGACGGACTGTTAGTTCGCCAAATATAGGATAATTAGTGAGATGGGAGGTGTGAGATTAGGAGTAAATTGGATTAGGAAGTGAATTTAAAAATTTTAAAAAATAATAAGAAATATTAAAATATTAAAATAA
>JAULJZ010018008.1:0-15933 GCA_032270985.1 Heliamphora pulchella
GTAGCAATTTTTTGCGCGGCGGCTAGGATTAAGTTTTGACTTAAGGGGCTTAATATATAAGAGTTTTATGTTTTATAGAAACCTAAGGTTGTCTATACATTTAAGAGGAGTCAGTAGAGAGGCTAGAGACAGTATAGAGAGACGACGAGAGGCTCAAGTTTGAGGCCACAAATACAGTGAGTGTGAGAGAGAGTGATTGTAATCTTTATTGATAATAGTGGATTCTTTTTTCTTGTCCTGTGGAGGTAGACAGTCAGTTGAATCACGTATATTCGTGTTCTTGTTCTTTACTTGTTTTATGTGAATTGAAGCATACGTTCCTGTTTCCGCTACGTAGGAGATTTGTGACCTAAAATCCAAATAGCCAGAATCAGTTTTGAAAGTCATCAATGCGGGTCACCAAGTTGGTATTAAAGAAGGGATTACGTTTCTACAAGGATCATGGAGGGAAAGTAACAGAAAGAATTTAGAAATGGTAGAACTTTGTTTGATGGAGATTATAGGCCATGTTTGATGACCGGACTAAGTTGAGTAGTGATTGATAATGAGGTCGGATTGGTGTAAGAATTAGGAATAAGGGGGATTAGGAATGAAGTGTGTAGTCCATCCTCCTTGTTTGCTAATCACCTGATTAAAGGAGGGATTTATGTAGCACATGTTTGATTTGAAAAGTCCGGATTGGATTAATTTTTCATTTTTCCAGATTAGGCCCTTTTGTATGAAATCGAGATTCAACTAATGATATTTTTTAATGAGAATTTTTATTAACAAGGATCAGGATTTTTTTTAATTGCAATTTTTTTTGGAATGCTAATTGAGCTGAAATCGTGTATCACAATTGCAAGTGCACCTTATGAACCACACACTATTTTTTTAAATCAATTGTAACCATGGGCTTCCCAAATATATATATATATATATATATATATATATATATATACACACATATATATAATAAAAATAAATTAACAAAAAAAGAGGAAGGAACTCGTGTTTGATTTGCACTAAGCTAACAAAACAAACTGTTCAATGCTCGTTGGGCAAATGGATTGTTGATGGAAGCACCGGCAGAAGAGAGAGGTGATGTGAAGCAGTGGATGGTTTGTTTTACATGGGCATTTTTGTTAATTCGTTTCCAATCCAGTTGGACTGGACTAATAATACTACACCCTCGTAGGTTTCCTAATCCTCCACTTTTGGGGGATTCATAGTCTGGGAGGAGTAGTAATCGACCCAATAGTTTGGAAACAAACACAAACTTAATGGACCCACTACTTCTGTAGTCCAATCTGATTAGTTATAACTACTATCAAACATCGCCGGAGGGTTCTATTTAGCTCACTCTGTCTATGGTTTGGGGACTGAGTGCCACGGTGAGCTAATTGTTCCTCAGGGTTTTTTGGCTCTAATGTTAATTGATAGGGTAGTGTTTTAACTTAATAGGCCTTTTACTCTTGTAATAGTTTGTGCATATTCTGCGAAGCACTTGTATTGCCTTAGTAGATGACCATCCTTTAATTTTCATCCTAATTATTGAAGATTGGAAAGTGATGTGGCGCGTTTAGCATTACCATATTTAGACCAATTGGATAGTAAAGGTGGAGAGCAATAGTAGTAGGAATCAAAACTAGCGAGCTCGGAACTATGTGAAATTTGACAGTTTCATGGGAATCCATCACTTCACCATGGACTGTGGTGGATTTTGGTCGGCTTCATTCATTAGGTTGTTAATTAGGTGAATTTTCTGTATATGAAATACTTTATTTCATTAATAACTTTTTATGTAAAAGTCAAGTTGCGATTCTGTCAACTCTGTCTAATTTTAGACATCTTACATTAGTTGTTTGCGTGTTTAGATATTTCCTATTTTTCGTAAATTCTGTGTTTTCTTTATTTTTAGTAAATTTTATTTTTATCAACTCTACCTAATTCTAGACATCTTAAATTAGTCATTTCCATCTTTAGACTGGTACTTCATAGTTTTGGTAAATTTCGTATTTTCATTTGTTTAAGCCTGACTTTGGAGAATTGCCTTAGCCAGCTATTTTCTAATGTCCTTATGGTTGTCTTTCATTATAAGTATCATTGTAAGCCATAGGGCGAGGCAACTTTTGGTAATTAATATAATTTCAAGATATATCTTTTTGTTCCAATATTTTTGGTATTCTCAATAATTACGAAAGACATTGAAGGCTCTTGTTTTCGGGATTTATCCTTAAATCAACGTACTCAAGTTCATAACCATAGTTTCCTAGACATCTTCACTACATCAAAACGACAAAAAGGCCAGCTTTAAAGTTGGAAGAGCTGGACAAATTTGATTTTTGTGGGAGCCATGAAATTCAATATGTTATACATCGGTCGTGATTTTTTTGTGGTGTTTTCTATTATTTTCAAACAATAAGTGGACATTGCTTTCACGGTTAACTCCAATCAAGCTATTAAAAATATAGTTTTTGACCAATAGGCTAGTTTACAATTTGGATTTTTAACAAACTCGTTGTGTTTGTTTACAGTAGACATAAATTAGTCGACGGAATTGCGGAGTGCACTTAAGAGGAATTTTAGAATGTAAAGTTTTTAGGTTAAATAGATTAACATATAATAACTATGAGTTTTATTTTAGTTAAATTAAAAACAGGAATGAAGATAAGAGAGTTAAGATATTTAGAAGTGAATATGAGTAAGATTCAACTATTCAAGTATCTATCCTTAGCGGCTCTCAGGTTGCATTCCTCCAATAAGAGGCTCAAACTCGAGTCTTCTTTCCATAGCCATTGTTAAGTAACTAATTGTCCCTAAAACTTAAGCTATTAGGAAATGGGCCAAAAAATGTATATCAAGTTATTCAACACTCCCTCTCACGTGTCACCCTATCTCGCACGTGGAGAAGCGAACAAACTGAATAGGTGCACCAACACACAGAGTGCACAATAACAAATATAACAGGAGAACACATCATGAGACTTGAACCCAAAACCTTATGGAACTAGGGCTCTGATACCATGTTAAGTAACAAATTGTCCCCAAAGCTTAAGCTATTAGGAAATGAGACCAAAAATGTATATCAAGCTATTCAATACTCTCCCTCACGTGTGCCACCCTGTCTCCCACGTGGAGAGACAAACAAACTGAACAGGCGCACCAACACACATAGTGCACAATAACAAATATAACAAGAAAACACATCATGAGACTTGAATCCAAGTCTCATAGACGAGAGTTCTGATACCATGTGAAGTAACCAATTGTCTCCAAAACTCAAGCTATTAGGAAATGGGTCCAACAATGTATATTCAGCTATTCAATAGCCATCAAACAAAAGTATCCTTGCTTGGTTGCCACATAAAAGCATGGTACTCTTTGAAACAAAATCGAACATAAAAAAATAAAAAACCCATGCATGGTGCTGATATTGATTCGAAATGCTCAATGTGCAAACTCTTCATTAAAAGTTCAGTCATTGAACATGCACAGAGACAGAGAGTGGGAGGGAGGGAGGGCTTCACAGTTATCATGATATGAAACTCGTGCTATATTATGACATTGGTTGGAAGTGATTGACTTGAGACCTAATGAATATTTGTTGCAGCTGAATGTATGGTAAAAACTGATTATTGAAAATGAGAAAATTCACCTTTTAATTTGTTTTTGGTTCAAAAGCGGAAAACATAAGTGGAAAATAGAAGTTGTGGCAAAGACTCCAACGCAACTTTCAATGCAAAAAAAGGAAGAAGCTAAAAACTGCTGTAAAAAAGAAGCAACAAACACCTTATTAATCATGAAGTAGGAATGTCTATAACTTGGTTCTATGCCAAGGAGGAAAGGACTATAACGTAATACTCGTGTTTTAACCATCTTTTTTCGCCTTGACATCATGTTCTTGGGATGTATGAAGGTATTGTTTGAACAACACGACTCTTTAGCCTATCCGGTTGCTTCTAGTTTGGCTAGGAACATAGCTATTGAATGAGATTGGAGCGAACTTTCAATAACAAAGGCTCCATGGGCTTACTGGGGGGCAAACAGTAATCTCCTACCTTCTTGCATTTGTTGTTGACAAAATGCTCATGAGAAGAGATTCTTATTTTTTATTTTTTTTATTGTGGATGGAATACCAAAGAATTTGCGTTGATATCATTGATAATCAGAAACTTTTCTGTATGTTAGATTGATATAAAAGAACTTTGGAGCGAATTTGCTTCTTTGATCAATAAAATTAGTCGTACTTAACAGTTTGCATAACATTACTGGTTGATTTTTCCCCTTCACTCCCTGCAGGTGGCATGGATCATGTCAGGGTTCATCCCAAATTCCTACATTCCAATGCAACCAGTCATAAGTGGGTTCTTGGTGGTAAACTTTCATACCTGTCCACAAAACCTTATGTTTATACATTCCAAAACCTGTCTTAATTCGAGATATTAAATACCTTAATCATGGGTTTATTAAGGTCCTAATGCTCTGTTCTACTTGTCTTGTGTGCACATCCACTTGCAGCTTTTGCAGAGCTTTTGGATAACTCATTGGATGAGGTATGTACTAAAATTTCTTAATCAGGCAACACTTCTTTTCAGTAATACATTCATAAGTTTCTTTTTTGATACAAGGTCTGTAATGGAGCTACATTTGTGAACATGGATATGCTAAAAAATAAGAAAGATGGCAGCAGAATGTTGCTGATTGAACGTATTAATTTTTTGCGTTTGTTATTGCTCTCATGTTTGTTAACTAGGAAATTACCCGTGCCTACGGCCCTCACAATAATAAATGCTAATTGTAATATGTGAGGTGTTTAATTTTTGAAAAAAGTGAAGTTGTTCGTCTAGATTGGAGCCGAAGATCATTTCATTTAAGGATTGAAGATTAGGAATATGACACATAGGACAAATCTCATATGAGACCCGCCTGATTTTGCTGTATAATCATCTGATATAAAAATGGTCAATATGTTGATGCTGATAGAATATTAAGAGAATCAAAAGCTAAAAATATATGTCAACCCTTGTTAACAAATAGAATGCTAAAGAGAAGGTTATATAGACAAATCCTAATAATCGAAGGACTAAACTACCTTCAATACACTCACACCATGGACCTAACCAACATATAAATACATACACACCATTGGCCGAACAAAGTATCAATGCGGGAGGTGGGAGGGTCCAGATAGAAGAATTTGTTTTTCAACTAACAAAATATTAATATCTATAATTATGAAAATAATATATTTTCTATATTCAATCAAAAGAAACATATTGAGATCAAAGAAATGAGTCAAAACTTGTGAATTTTTGTCATTTTTTCTTTTGAAATATATGTTGATAAAAAATATCTTTTCCAACTATATATAAGATCAAAAACACTTATCCTATCATATCAAAACACTATTTAATATAAAATAGATAAATAATATTTTTTTATAAATCATATAAGAACACTACTTTATCATATACATTTCATGTATCTACTGACACGTTAAAATTTAATTAACAAAGTTTTCTCACTTATAACCTCAATAAATTTACTGACCAAGTCTATTGGAAAAAAATATATATTAGTGTATAATGTCTAACTTTATTTTTTCAACCAACCAAATATAGAGGTTAGTGAAAGTTTAGTAGGAATTATATTTTTTAGTCTCGATTATTGGAAATAATCTTTATTAGGAAAGTAGGATCCGTTAATTTATGGTGTTATCTTTGATTTTATTTCTTTTCTATATTGTAGATTTTTAATTCCTTCTGTAAATCTACTTTATTTGTATAAATAAGATAGCTATCCCTCTTTGTAGGTAAGTGATAATTCTACAAATTTTTTATTTTTTTTGGTATCAGAGCCAAATTCTTTCCAGAAAAAAATAATCTGTTCTTGCCTTCAAAACCCTAGCCAACCAAAACCCTAGCCGCCGACCAAACACCATGGCCCTTTCCCCTTGTCGTCGGCCAAACACTCTAGCTGCCCCTCCATTGTCGACAAAAAAAAACCTAGCCTCTAGTTCGTGAGCACTTTGGCCTTCAACCGCCTTTGATTCGCAGCCTCAGCACCGTCTTTACTTTTGGCATGCTCGCATTCGCTAGTTGAACATCTCTGGTCTTGTTTGTAGACTTGGTTCATTTTTTTTTTGGCTCTCCGACTTGACTTGATGTTGTCTCTCGCACACCATCTTCGATCTGTGATTTGCTAATGTGTTAAACCATTATTTTGTTATCTCTGAACATGTTTGGGGCTATTATTTTTGTTTAGTAGCGTTGTTCTTGGTTTGCCGCTTCTCTGGCTATCTTTTTTTGTTTTTTTGCCTCGTTGCATCTGTTTATTGGACAATATGACTGACTACAGTGATAAAGCTGTCTCTAGGACATCCCCATCAAATATCTCTCTTCCCCAACATGCACCGGTTCATTGTATTACTATTGTATTGTTGGATGGAAAATTCTGTGTTGTCTGGAGCCAATTTCTTCGACTCTTTCAAGGGAAAAAGGAAAATCTAGTTGGCTTTTGAAAATTGAGAAGCAACTAACCCGATTACTGATCCTAAGTATGTTCAGTGAGATATTGATAATTACACCATTCTGGATTGGGTCTTCAATTCTATGGAAGAACATGTTTACAATATGTTCATGTATCATGATACCGGTCCTCGGTTATGGGCTGCATTGACATAGATGTATGCACATGCTTGAAACGATGCCTGTATTTTTGAACTCTATCAGGATATTTCTCATGCCATCCTAGGAAGCTTTAGGATTTTTGGTGGCTGAATTTTTTGGATACTTACAGTCTCGATGGTAAGAGTTGGCTCAATATGAGCCATTAAGTGATTTTCTAGTTGAGGCAGCTTCTCTCATGGTTAACTGCTTGCTCGTTAGCATACATATTAGTTTTTGATGGGTTTGAAATTTGAATTTGAGTATCTCTGCATTCAGATTTGAATACCTTATTCCTTCTTTATATGAGGCCTTTATTACTATTGATGGTGAGGAGTGTCGATATCGGTTACTCTAATCCACTCCTCCTTGTCTCTGCACCTCTAGTTATGCTTGATCAGATGGCCCTTGCTACTAGTTCTGGGTCTCGTGCCTCGGCTAGAAAAGTTGTTTGTTATCATTGAGACGAAGTGGGACACACTGAGGCTCATTGCTTCAAACTTCACCCGAATTAAAATAACGCTTCGCTTCGAATTGTCTCTCTGATTCTAAGTCCTCTTGCGCTGCTGCCCTTGCCGAGAATGTTGCCAATCCTGAATCTCCTGTCCTGCCTGATTTTAGCCAACTCCAAACTTAGATTGGTCAGCTTTAGGAGCAATTTGGCTCCCTCACTACTTGAGCTTGGGGCATCTCTCCACTCCTTGGCCTCAGGTATTCCTATTGATTTACATGTTTAGTCTGACAAACCTACTTGGGTTTTGAATTCTAGAGCACGTTAACAAGGCCAAATTGGCCATTGGGCGCACACCCTATTTGCTACTCAGCCTTTTTGGCCCCCTTCACATGACCTAGAAAGAAAAGGAAGTCTTCTCCATAGGGGAATCGATGAGAGATGCGAACAAAGGCTGCATGTGTACGAGTATCAAAGCTGGTGGAACTACAATTTCAACTGGCAGCACAACATCTGAGCCGTAGACAAGGGTGTAGGGAGGGAGTAAAATGATTATATGACTAGTGAGTTGTCTTTATTTTCTGCCCGTCATTTCTGTGAATCATACTGTCTGCCTTGCTGATGGCTCCACCTCGACTATTTGTCATAAGGGTGTTGTGTCCTTGTCTCTTGATATTACCATTGACTCTGTTCTGCATGTTTCTAATTTTGTTTTTAATCTTCTTTGTATTAGTCGTCTTGCTAAAAATCTTAATTGTGCTATTATTTTCTACCAAAACATTGTTTGCTTCAGAACCTGAGTTTGAAGAAGATTTTTGGCAAGGGATATGAGCGTGATGGGATGTACTACTTTGGGGAGCCACCTCTTTCAAGCTTTCAGGCTTCTGTCTTGCCTGGGACTTCATCCTCCGTTTTTTAAAGTTAAACTTTAAATCTTTGGCATGCCCGTTTAGGGCATGCAAATTTTCAGTATTTGCGTTTGCTATTTTTGTCATTCTAGAAAGCATGTAAAGACCATAAATTTCTATGTGTGGTGTGAATTTTCTAAACATACTCGTACTATTTATATTCCTCGCATGCATCATATGTCTGGTATTTTTGATCTTATTCATTTGGATGTACGGGGACTCCTCCCCAATTACTGCTTTGTTTGGACATCATTATTATGTGATGACCATTCTCGTCGCACATTGTGTATTTACTAAAACAAATATATGATGTGTTACCCATATTAGCTCAATTTCTCTAAATGGTCAAAACCCAATTTAATGTTGTTGTTCGCCAAATACGATCCGATAATGGTGGTGAGTACATTTTTTATGCCTTTCGTTCCCATCTGGTGTCGCAGAATATAAGAATCGTCATATTATGTCTGTCGTTTGTTGTCTCATTTGTGGCATGCATGTACCTAAGTCTTATTGGCATATGGCTATCATTATTGCGTTTTACCTCATTAACTGCACTCCTAGTGAAACCTTACATGGTTTGGTTCCTATTCAGGTTCTTAAGCCCGATGGTACTTTATTTCCTCCTCTCTAGGGTGTTTGGGCATACTTGTTTTGTTCAAAATTGTTGTCTGACTCGTATCATTTTCTGTGAGGATATTCCTTTTTATAGTCTACTTGCACGGTGGACGCCTTCCTGAGTGCTTGTTCGGTTCCCATTTTTGACTCCCTTTTGGTGATAAAACCCACGTCTTCCTCATTACAAGGGCCTTCTGCCCATTTGCAAACGTATTGTTATCGCGCTCGCTTTCAACTTCCTTTGCCAGAGATCTCTTTGGACCCAGGTTCAGGTATTTCCTCTCATTCTTTTCGTTATTCTCCTCGTACTCGCAAACCCCCTTCCTGTTATGGCTTAGCTTAGCAGTACTATCATCCCATCTCCCATAATATTTCTTATGATGGTCTTTTAGCTTCCTACTGTACATTCCTTGGAAAGAGCGCTTCTGTGCAAGTTCCCCGATTTGTGTCTGAAGCTCTCTAAAGTTCACAGTGGGTCACGACCATGAAAACAGAGATGGACGCATTAGAAATTAATTGTATCTAGGAACCTGCACATTTGCCCGCTGGTGAGAAAACTTGGGGGTGTAAGTGGGTCTTCAGTGTGATGTATTTAGCTGATGGTTCTGTGAATCGTTATAAGGTCCGTCTTGTGGTTAAAGGCTTTACTCAGGTTCCTGGTAAAGATTTTGGTGCTACCTTTGCTCCTGTTGCGAAATTGACTTCTTTTTGTTTTCTTGTATCCTTGGCAGCTTCTCACGGTTGGCCTCTTTACCAACTGGATGTTAAGAATGCATTCTTTTATGGTAACTTACTTGAAACTATCTATATGGATCCCCTTTGGGTTTTCGGGTTGAGGGGAGAGTATTTTGGGAAGGTATGCCGACTTTGTAAATCTCTTTATAGATTGAAACAGTCACCCAGGGCATGGTTTATTTAGTTTAGTAATGTTATTTTATCGCTGGATTTTACCGAATGTCACTCTGACCACACATGTTTTATTCGTAGACACCCTGGTGATCGTTGTATATTTTATTAGTATATGTTGATGTTATTATTACTAAAGATGATACATCAAGCATTGCTCTGGTAAAATAGGATCTTGGCAGAGTTTTTGATATTAAGGATTTGGGCCCCCTCAAGTACTTCTTTGGTATTGAAGGTTGCCCGTTCTGATCATGGGATATATCTTTCATAGAGAAAATACGCTCTTGATCTCTTTGAGGTCATCGACGAGTTAAGGTGTAGACCGGCATCTATTCCGATGGATCCGAATGTTGAGTTTTTCACTGAATTTGGAGAGTTACTTCCTAATCCATCTATGTATCAATGTCTTGTTGGGCGACTAATTTACCTGACTAATACTAAACCAGACATTACTTTTTCAATACTTTTTCAATAAGTGTAGTTAGTCAATTTGTGCATGTCCCTCATAAAGCTCATTTGGATGCATCATATCTTGAGGTACTTGAAGACCTGCCCCGATCTTGGTTTATTCTTTTTTGCTGGTACTCAATTTGTACTTTCATGTTTTATTGATGCGGATTATGCTAGATCTAAAACTGACTGACGTTTTACATCTGGTTTATGTATTTTTTTATGGTTATCATCTTATATCATGGAAAAGTAAAAAACATGCAGTTGTCTCATGATTTTCAGCTGAGGCAGAGTATCGAGTATGGCACTGTACACTTGTGAAATACTTTGGCTTTGATCTATTCTTGCTGAGTTGGGCTTTGAGGAAAAAAGGATCATCTCTATTATTTTGTGATAAGAAGTCTATCATTATGCTTCCTTCAAATTCAGTCCTTCATGAACGGACTAAACATATAGAAGTGGACATTCATTTTATTTGAAAAAAAATTTGAGCAGGCACTTTGACATTCTCTTTTGTCACTTCATCTGGTCAGTTTATAAATATATTCACTAAGCTAGTGGCACCATCACTATCTCTGCTCATGTCTTTAATTGTCAATTTGGGTTTTATTGGAATCAACACATTAGGAAATTAGGATCTCGTTAATTATGGTTTGATTACTAGAATCAATATATTAGGAAATTAGGGTTTTGTTGATCATGATTTGATTTGCAAGTTATTTTTTTCATTTTCTGTAATATTTCTTTATCATTATAAATAGATAGCTATACCTCTTTCAAGGTTAACCAAAATTATACAATGTTTTTATTCTTTTTGGTATCAGAGTCAAACCTTTCATTCAAAAAAAAAGAAAAATAAAAGAAAACTGTGAAACAAAACTTGGCCGGCCTTCCAAACCCTTGCCGTTACCAACTAAACCTCGATTGCCGACGGCATCCTTTGTCGACGACTTCCACCCTCGCCGATGCAAACCTTTCCATCAACGATCCTCAGTACCTAATCCCAACCCCTTCCAAGATCTTGCGCCATCGACCCAACTCAGCTTGTGCCGTTGGCGACGAAACTCTCGCCAACCAAACCTCCACCGCCAACGAAACCCTCACCATCACTCGTGCGCCAACAACCACCCATCACCGACCACCGGTCGTCGCCCACGTCCTGACGCCCATTCGCGCTACCATCAGGTGCACTCGCTGCTCTCTGGTTTGTTGTTAGATGCTCGATCTAGTTGTTCGATCTGATCTGGTTGTTCAATCTAGTTCTCTAATTGATCTGGTTGATCTGCCATATGCTTGATTTTATCTTCTCGACTTTTGTGGTTTGGAATCTCTGATTCCTTGATTAACCCTGGTTGCGGTATGCTCGATATTGTTTGAGATTTTTGACTTGCTGATTGACTTGCCTCGGTGTGCTTGGTTCTGTCGTTTTTTCGGCTATATTTTTTAGCAGCATCTTGTTACTGCACAATATGACTGAATCAAATGACAAAAGTGTGCAGAGGTCGTCTTCATTAGATTTTTCATTATCCCAACATGTGACAAATGTTGGCTCATTTACTACTAGGGCTCAGGGCATAACTTCGACTCCCACTACTACTTTGGCCACGGGTATTCCTACTATTTTACATGTTCAGTCTGCAAAACCTACTTGGGTTCTGGATTTCGGAGTCAATGATCATATGATTGGTGAGTTGTTTTTGTTTTCTGCCCCTGTCATTTCTATAAACCACACTGTTTGACTTGCTAATGAACCCACCTCATACATTCGTCATAAAGGTCTTGTGTCTCTATCTTCTGAATTACCCTTGATTCTGTTCTTCATGATCTTAATTTTGCTTTTTATCTCCTATATGTTAGTCGTCTTGTTAAAGACCTTTATTGTGCTGTCATTTTCTTCGCTACTCATTGTTTGTTTTAGGACTTAAGTTCGAAGAAAATTCTTGGCAAGGGATATGAGCGCGACAGGCTGTATTACTTTGGGAAGCTGCCTCTATCACACCCGTCTACATCGAGTCTTCAAGTTTTTGTCTTGCCAGAATCCAAATCCAATGTTTTTTTCTCCTCAAACTTTGTCTTTGGCATGCCTGTTTAGGATATGCAAACTTTCAATATTTGTGTTTGTTGTTTCTTTCATTCTTTAAAGCTTGTAAAGACCATAAGTTTTATTGTGTGACATGTGAACTCTGTAAATATACTCGGACTAGTTATATCCCCTGTATGCAATATGCATCGTGTGTCTAGAATTTTTGATCTTATTCATTCGGATGTCTGGGGGCTCTCCCCAATTGTTGCTTTATCTGGACATCGTTATAATGTGACTTTTATTGATGGTAGCGCGAATAGGGGCCCTCCCCGCATTCATCGTGTCCTTACACTCCCAAATAGAATGGTGTCCCAGAACGTAAGAACCGTCATATTATGTTTGTCGTTTGTTGCCTCATTTCTGGCATGCACGTACCCAAGTCTTATTGGCATATGACTGGACTTACTACAGTTTACCTCATTAATTGCACTCCTAGTTGAATTTTGCATGGTTCGGCTCTTCTTCAGGTTCTTCTACTTGACCGTTCTTTATTTCCTCTTCTGCCTAAGGTGTTTGGCTGTACTTACTTCGTTCAGAATCGTTGCCCAACTCGTACTAAACTGGATAACAAGTCTATTCGCTGTATCTTTTTAGGCTATTATGTTATGTACAAAGGTTATCGTTGTTATGATCCCGTGTCTGTCACATCTTTCACTCTCTTAATGTTACTTTCTGTGAGGATATTTCTTTCCATCACACTGTGTCCTCTTTACAAGAATCTGTTCCCCGTCCTTCCATGGTGGACTCCTCCCCGAATGCTTGTCCAGTTTCCATTTTTTACGCTACCTTGGCGGGAGAACCTTCCTTTCCACCAGTACACTAGTCTCCCGCCCCTTTGCAGACGTATTCTTGCCGCCCTCGATCGTAGCCTTCTTTGCCAGAGCTCTCTTTAGATCTAGGTTCTGGTGTTTCTTCTCCTTTCTTTTTTGCATCAACCTTTCTCCTCGTTATCTTTCTCGTGATCGCAAACCCCCTTCTCGTTATAGTCGGTTTAGCAGTACTAACCATCCTATCTCTCTGTTTGTCTCTTATGCTGGTCTTTCAGCTTCCTACATTACTTTCTTTGGCAAGATCACTTCTTCATCCACATTTACCCTTCAGGCGTATGTGGATGTTGATTGGGCTGGTGATGTTACTGATTACAAATCCACTATGGGCTTTTGTACCCTTCTTGGTAACTATTTCCTCAAAGACCAAGAAACAGTCTGTGGTTGCCTGTTTTATTGCCAAGGCTGAATATCGTGTTATGACCCATGCTACTGTTGAAATCGTATGACCAAGGTGGCTTCTCTTTGATTTGGATGTCTCTTTTGCCTCATCTACCTCTCTATACTGTGACAATAAGAGTGTTATCTAGATTGCCCATAATTTTGTATTTCATAAACATACGAAGCATATTGAAATTAATTGTTACTTTGTTCGTCACCATCTTCAGCCGGGTACTATTGGTTTACCGTTTGTCTCATCTAACATGCAGCTTGTCAATTTTTTCATGAAGACTTACACTGCTACTCGCTTTCGTTTTTTTGCTAGACAAACTCTCGCCGCTCTCTGAGCTCACATTATGAGTTTAAGGGGGTGTGCGAGAGTGTATTTGGTTATTTTGAATATAACTAAAGGGTAATTTAGCCCTTTTTACTTTATTATGGTTTTTTATGATTTTGTCTCTTTATATACATGATGTAATCCATTCTTAGGTGTTAGCTTTTTCTTAATAGCAATAATTATCATTGTTCTTCATCTTTGCTTATATTATCATGATAAGAAAAAGAAAAAAAGAAAATGTTTAAGATGAAAATGTTTAACACAAATTATACGATAAAAAGATTACGTAATCTAACTGAAAGAACATTTACTTTCATCACAAAAGATTTTTGCTCAAATCCAACTAACCATAAAATTATTTAAAAATTAGTATATATTCTCTTTTGAAATTCAAAAAATGGACTAAGAAATCTCAAATAGAGTAGAATATGAGAAGAGACATTAAATATAAACACTTCAAAACATTTGTATTCTCTTTAGTAATTAAGAAAAGTTTTAAAAAATATAGATTGTGAAATCGTTAAATCCAACGATCCAATTGATTTCATATTAAACTATGTTATGATTCTCGATTTGAGTCACCATTCATAAAACTAGAATTTCGATTCACGATTTGACAACTATAACCTATGTTGTTAAAATGGTGGTATACACGATATGTATCACACAATACTCTTTGTTCTGTAAAGTATTTGTTTCGAATCGCAAGTGGGTATTGCAAGCAATGGAAAATCCATCAATACAGAAACTGAATCGTGCGAGATGTTTCGATTTGGTGATACTGAAAATGTCGCAGAGGGAAGGAGCCTACTTGATTGACAAGCATAACTTTGAATGCTTCTTTATTCGGCTCTCAAGCAGGAACCCTTCTGTCTCTATGTCACAGTTAGGTAGGGCGGTTAGCTTGAGTTGCTCATGACGCTCTACAGAACCTCCACTGTGTCTGGGGGCCAAGCAGGGCATAGCTAGCCAGCAATTGAGAAATAGGAAGCGAGCTATAAGCAGTGATAGGCTCCTCCCAATCATTTCTTTCCTTCTCCCCCCATCTTTATTCACTTTGCGGTAAACATATACATATACGTGCAAAATGGGTTGGGTGCGGTAGGCCCGAATCGGAAAAAAACTCAACCCTGGCCTAGTTTTTCTGCAATTTTTATGAAATCAGATATATATGCAAATTGATCGTTTCTGTTGTAGATCTGCATAGTTTTTGTATGATTTAACAGAGAATCAAATGGATTCACAAGCAGCAATATCTACACTGGTCAAATTTAAATAACCCCAAATCTTCCAAACTTCTTTGGCTTTTTGCACTGATTCTTACATCTGAAGGGTCGGTTTATATGGTAGAAGTGTATTTGAGTTTATTTTGATGGATTTTGATGTTCTCGACTGGTTTTGAATGTCGACCCAAAGATTTGACCCATTTTACTTGTTGCCCACGTTACTGAAATTTGCTTTCATTTCTTTCCTTTTTTATTAATAAAATAACCTATAATGGGCTTTGCCTCATTTGTCTTTGAGGTTTGCAAAACTCAGGTGTCGCTCGTTATACTTTATTGCTATAGAGGTTTCATTATTCCATTTCTCAAGCTCCAACGTTGTTTATATAAATCTTCAAGCGCAAACAAAGTAATCTTTAGTATTTATTTATTTATTCTTGGGTCTTGGTACTAGTGGATAAAGGGAAAAGGCAAAAAAGAAATAACCTCACATGGGACAATTGCACATGCATTTTAGAAAATAAAAACGGAAGGCTTTTTCTTAAACAAATTATCTATATTTGGTTATGCATCTTCTGTTACAAGCTTCGAATTTCGAATTTATGTTATTGAATTTAAACTAGATACTTATGTTTTTGTTCTTTTATTGGAATGTTTGTTATTGAACGTTTGAATTATCTTTAGCTATACGTTTTTTCACTTCACTTTCACAACATTTAAGATTTTTTGTGTCTTATATTTTTTGTTTTTATTTATTTTTTTTAAAGACATTCGATCTGTATGAGAGGGTACTATTGGGTGGGGTGAATTCAATAATAGATGCCTGTTGGCATTCCATCCTTCCTTCTCTATTCAAGGTAAAATTTACGATACACGATCTGATACGATATACGATACGAAAAATAGAAAAACGATGCCCAATGGTACTGCTATTACACCTATAAAAGAAATTAGATTCATATAGAGATTTGGATATTTCATAGTAGCAACGTTTAAGTTTTTCGTGTTTATATTTTTTGTTTTACTTATTTTTTTAAGATATTAAAAATTATACGATACCCGATACGAAAAGATACATGATACGAGAAAATAGAAAAATAATTCA
>JAULJZ010018019.1:0-15932 GCA_032270985.1 Heliamphora pulchella
AACTACAAGAATGGAATTCAATAACAAGTGTAGAAGATGTGTGTGATGCAACAATAAACGACAATATAAGAAAGAGACAAATTAGAAATACGACACCACAATTTTTACAAGGTTCAGCGTAACGGCCTACGTCCTTACCTCAATCCAACCGCTATGAAGATTTCTCACTATTACTCCCTTAATAGGCGGAGTAGCCTCTCCCTTAGTCTAGGCGGAATGCCTCTTTTGAGAATGTCCTCTTCTCAAGTATTTCAATTCTTATAGGCGAATTATCCTCTTTTGAGAAACACCTTTCTCAAGTACAATAGAATAACAAGAATGCGTACAAGAGATGCTCCTACAATGAGTAGATGAGTACAAGAAATGAAAGCACTAACTCACTTCTCAAAGAATATATCAATGAAGCTCAAAGAGAAATCTAAAAACCTTTCCTCTCAAAAATATGAATAAAAAACTCAAAAGATGTAAGCACAAATAGAGAGTGTATAAGAGAGAATATTTGAAAGACTTTGAATGAATAAAAACATAGCACCAAGGCTCCATTTATAGGCCTTAATCCTGGACTAGCCGTTGGGCTATGTATGGCAAGTTAAAACTAGCCGTTTCATCCATTTTTCAAAAAACTAGCCCATTCAGTCGACTGAACCACCAGTCAGTCGACTGGACTGCTTGGTCAGTCGACTAGATGCTTTGAAATCTAGTTTCTTATTTTGGTAACTCAGCTTCAGTCACCTAATCCATACTTTAGTCGACTGATTATTAAAAATCCATAATTTTTGATTTTCAAAATCAGTTTTGATCACTTCTTGTTTTGAAAAATATTTTTAGGCATTTTAGGAATCTTATGAGCTTCAAAGAAATATATCCATGAGACATGTGAATTTACATAAGTCCTAAAAATTGATACAATTGAAATTCTTCAATTCTTTGAAACTCTTCAATTCTTCAACCATTGCCTTGTTCCAAAAGCGTGTTGCCGAAGTTTGAAATTTGCGTCATGGCTTCCATTTTATGTATTTGATTGTGCTAATTATATTTTTCTTGTAAACTCAATTTGCACAATTAGATACTTAAGTTTGTTATCATCAAAACGGTCATTGCAGTCTTATTAGGCCAACACCCTTTTTGATGATGACAAACACATAGCAAAATAATATAGGAAAGCTAAATAAAGTTATCCCTATTAATAAGCATGTAATAATAAGTTTGAAAAATTCCCCGTTACAATATGCATAGATGTAAAGACATTGAATTTCATTTCAAGTATACCTTTGAAAACTAAAGATATGGAAGAGTATGTCTTTTGGATCTTTCTTTAGAAAGCATCCATTGACATATTATAGAGGGAAGGTTAATGCGTTTTTTCATGTAGATACACCATAATATAAAGCAATCAAGATGTGAGATGTAGGTGAGAGATCTACGACGAGACAATATGTTATAAGTAATGATGAGATGTAAAATTTTGGCCTCAAGTGTGAGTTATGAGTAAGATGGGGTGAGGGCAAAATTGAGGGGAGGTTCAGTCATGATCATGGGTAAAAAAGTTTGGGGAGAGAATTCTTGTGCCATAATCTATGATGAAGATGAAAGTTGTGAACACAAAAAATCCCCTCTACCCATTCCAAAAGGCATGCAATGTTTTGATCAGTAAAATGGTATGTATAAAGAGATCCAATGGCCAACTGCCACATCATCCATAAATTATAGAGATCAAACAACATTTTCAAAATGTTTTTCCTATTTCTATTAAAATGTTATAAAACTGAGACTCAACCCCGAGGGTTAGCTCCAAACCTCTAAAACACGATTTTTCAAGATTTTCATAAATCCTTCGTTTTCAAAACTACCTTTTTAAAAATCATGAACATCCATATGTGACGCCCCATCCTCCGGGTACGTCAGGACATACGTAATTATAAGTAATGGAGATATTCTAGCCATGCATTCATATTTACATACGATAATTACTACATCATTAAAGGGCAATGAGATGGACAATTTATCATTTTCAACAGGGCAAGCACATATGAGAACAATTGTGCGAGTGCGTGATGCAGATGAGTGCAATGCAGTTATCCAACCCAACGTACTTTCAGAACAATATCATGAATTCAACGCCGAGAATTACAGAGTATACTTGATGGTATATTGATCACCGAACCTATCATCGCCTCGTTGCGAAAGATAAACCCTCACCTCGGCTACATGCCTTAGCCGTTTTACGCAATAGCAATGGCATGAGGGCAGGCCTTTATCCAATTTTTATCCATCCTTAATCCAGGCTAACCAATCCCACATTAAAGACCAGGATGCTCATTAGGCATCAACCCAAAGTATAATTAAAGCTAGTGACGAACCTATGGTGCCTAATCCCCCTTTTTATAATAAACAATCTCCCAATGTAATTTCAAATATGGCAATCGGGGACACCCTAGATCCACAACCACTGAAAGAATGATTTCCATGTCACCCAACCCAATTTGAAAGGAACAAAGGGACTCCGATAACCCAAAATGAAATGTAAGAATGCTCACGATGTGCAATATGATTCTCATGCGCAATTAATTATAGCATAGCATATAAGCACGATATGACATGGGATACAACTTGCTAAAGCATAAAGTACAAGCATGCGAAACATAATCATAATTTATGCGACATAGAATCGGACTATCGGTATGAAATCATTTCATCAAAATTATCATTTTCATACACCAATTACTCACAAAATTCATATAAAGTCTACACACTCAACTTCCATAAAGTAACATGCCACTCAAGTACTTAGCCAAATTTAAGTAACTATTTAATTGTCAATTTTAAAAGTACAGCAGTGTTTTAAGGTACCTAGACATGGATATAATTTTTGATTTTTGAATACCAATTAGATAAAAATATTTCATACATCTTTCATGTTTAACACTAAGGTCGATTCCTAGGGTAAAAGGAACATTTATTTTATTTAAGTGAAAACCATTCAACACTTTATAGAGAAAAATACAGAATTTGGGCCTCTATTGGCCACATTTTGGGGGTATCCATTCAAGGGCTATGGCTCTAATATTTGGGGAGGGCTTAGTTTATGGTGTTTCCTACAAATTTCATGTTTTGTGCTAGGGCAAGTTGTTTGAAAAAAGTTAGAGATTTTGACCAATTTAGAAAAAGGGTTAAGTTAGCCTAAAAAGGGTCTGCAGAGTAAGTTTTTAACAAAGCAGGCTCAAAATCTTTAGGGTACTATCCAAGGGTATTTTGGGTTAATTGTTTCTCAGTATTTAGTTTAACATGTCAGCTGCATTTTTCATGTTTACCACCTTTGAATTTGGCATTTAAAAACTTAGGGTTTTGATCTCACAAAAAGGTGTGACAAAGACCTCTGTCAGTTATCGAATCTCAATAGTGATTTTGGAAAGTGTTTTGACCTATCAAGATTTCATATATTTGTCTCATGTTTGGTAGACCGTAAGATAAATGTGTTATCAACAAGTTTTATGTTTTGGTCTAAGCTCGGTTCTCACTTTAACTTGAGATTTTTAGACCTGAAACTCAGAGTGATCAAGATCTGACACTCTTTGAAAAAATGGTATATCTAGAGTTCTACTCAACGAAATCACATCAAACTAATTGTTTATGCAAGGGAACTCAAAAATATGGGTCTGGAAATAAAAATCACTTTAATATCATTTTTCTACAATTAGTTGTGATATTTTAAAGTTGGTGGCAGAATATTTGCATGTCCAGAAAATCAGGTTATTTAGGGTTTTGATGACTTGGCTCATGTTATGTTAATTTTTTATGTACTTTTCTTTGCATGCATGTCATAAACTCATACAAATCAAAACTACAAAACATATTTAAGCCATAAAACTAAAAAATATTCACATGCAAGCACATACGAGTCTCAATCTTACACTAACAGTCCACTATTCATACCTACGACGCCTTTTTTTGAGTTAATCTTTGTTTCTTATATTTAGGGTTGATTATAGAGATGCATTGAGGGCTATCTTATGGGATAATATTAGAAGGTTTTAGGGAATTTTCTTACCTTGTTTGATGCTCAAACGATTGAAGAAGAATTGGACTTAGTTTTAATGCATTCTCCTTGATTCTTCATAGCTCCCTCTTCCTTCTTCCTTCCTTCTTCTCTCTTAGAACACTTAGGATATTTCTTGTGGTTGCTCTCCCTCTCTTGTGGCTGAAAATGAAGGAAAGAAGTGGGAGATATGGCCCTTTTATAGAATATTAAAAGGTAGGTTTAATTATGTTTGTGTAAGAAAATTTAAATTTTTCTTAATTATGATTGGTTGCATGGGAGGTTTGATCTATTTGAGAAATATATATTTAGATTATGGCAGGTGGGATTTCAGCTGGGCTGTTTGGGGAAGGTTGAAAGCTAATTTTGCATTAGTTTAATAATTAAATTTGGTTTTGGTACTATTTTGTGCAAGAAAATGCATAAAATATTAATTTTATGTATCTTTTTGGTATCTAAACCTACTAAATCTATTATATTAATAAATTTATAATTAATTTACTCTTTTCATGATTTATCATAATTTTGATAGCAATTAGTTAAATAGGTGTAGACTTTTAAACTAAATTAAGCTAGTCTGACTAGAATTAATTTTTTTGACTTATTTATTGTGTAAAGATTTTAAATAATTATTTATTTACTTTTATTAACCTATATTATTATATTATTATGTATATTACCTGTATAAAAAGTATTAAGTCATAATAATGCTTAATTTATACATTTGTTTCTCAATTTGAAGTTTAAAAAGGCAAAAAAGTAACTTTTTGAGCACATTTCCCTAGGTGGTCGGCCATGCAAGGGTAATTTGTTATTTTTGTTTTTATTTTATTTTTTATTAATTAATTATATATAAATATCTGATTTTGGATATCCATGTGTCAAATTTTAGATTTTTAAGACTTTTTACTATACTAGGGGCAAAATGGTCATTTTACCGTAATTATGAGAAATTTTTATTTTTAATTTTATATTTTATGTTATTTACTTAATTTAAGCTGTCCCGAGACTTTTATGAGTATTAGGTTTTTGCCTCTAAGTATTTGGTCCTTTTAGGGTTTTGAGTTAAATTAGGATTTCAGGTTGAGCTAAGGTTTCTCTCGTTCATGCAGTGGCCTAAGTTCTCATTGTATATCTATCGCTAATACTAGGGTTTGAGCTGGGTTATTACAATCTAGGTGAATACTACTAGGATCCAGATCGGGGTGTTACAATCTACCCCCTTAAATAAATTTTGTCTTCGAAATTTTATGCGAAAGGTTGTAGATGATTACTTGCATCTCTTCTCTTCGAAGTTGTGTGTCCTTGAGTTGTTCGTTATTAAGGGTGTGGACAAGGTCGGGTTTATACGTTCAACATTTTGGGGAAAACTGTTATTTAATCTTACTAATTTCTTAAACCGATGACTACGAAATTTCCAATGATCACGTTGCATACTTGTGGCGCGAGAATTGTTTAACTAGTGCTAACTTAAAAGCCTTTGTCCTTCAAGCGTATCCTTTCTTAGGACAAAGCAACGAGTCTAACTAACGTATATCTCAGAGTTTGAAAATTCGGGCGTACCTCTGTTCATTAATGAACACTCATTTTTCTCCTGGGAAGGTGAGCCTTCTATCCATTGATTCTGTTGTTGGTCAAGCTATATCGTTCTTCCCGAACCGCCCGTTCCCTTTTGACGATTATTGTAGTTTCTTCCCCTTGGCAGCGGGTCTTCAAATTTTCTATGTTCGAACTTATTACAATTAAAGCAGATTATTGTGTTTATCTCCTGCGGAGGGCAAACACTCCACTCTTCGCTCTTGGATTAGTCAGGTTGCACCACCTTTTTCAAACCTCTTTCTTCTCCTATTGGTCGACTTTCGTTGCCATTCTTGGTGTTTTTTAGTCTTGCTCCATTGCTAGGGCCCTCTTGAGGCTTTTGGTTCCTATTGAGGGGTGATCTTCCTTTCTCACTCTACCGATTGACAATAGGCCTGGCAACTTGGATAGGCTATTGGCGCTCTCCCGATTGTGGTTGCGGTTGTTTTCGGTGTAGCCATTGATTTTCCCAGTCCTTTTGTCCTAATTGCGGACATTGTGACTTTTTATGCCCGGGCTAACCGTATTCATAGCAGAGCCTTACCTTTGAAGGCTAACTCCATGCTAGCCTTGGTTTAACGAGAGGGTGGTACATCTTTTTGGGAACAAATCCTCTTTTGTTCCTCAGTGGTCCTCCTTGATTATCTTCTCCAATTCTTATCAGATAATGCGTCATCTTGTGTTTTGGCTGGTTGCAGTTTTAACAAGCTCTTACTATCGTTTGTTGTTACTTTGTGGCTTTAATCCAAACCTCTATTGTTTGGGAAAAATTCTCCTTCTCAGGTGCTGGGATATTTTGTATCCTTGGGTCCGATAAGTACCATGATCCTCCCTGGGGTACCTTTCCTTGTGTTTGATACAGATTGGCTACTAGATCTTGTAAGATTCGTGCTAGGCTCGGGACGTCTACTTCCTCCTTAGTTCCATTTGCTCTTATTGAGCTCTTGTGGTTCTGTCTTTGTTCCACCATCTTTAGGGAAGAGAAAAGGAAAAAGGGTCACTAAACTATCTAATGAGGTCGATTCTACACACGATGTGAAGGTATAGCACTCAACACGTTCATTGTCACGAATGGTTTTATTTGAAGAGATATGTCGTGCTTATTATAGATTATAAAATTATTAACATGTGGCTACCATCCTAGACTCTATATGAATCTTTGTATTGGACATTGGTGCCATTTTGTTGGTTAGCTAAGATCGGTTTCCACCAATTAGTCCCTGTCGTTTCTATTTTGTACATGGATAGTCTCGCATTATTGTGATCACTCAAAACCTCATATGGTTGTAAAAGCTAGCTCGGGAGCTGTTGTCGTAAGTAGGTTTGGTACAAAGATAAGAGTTTCCTTTAATTTCCCTTATGCATATACTTTTGTTGGTTCAAAATCGGTGTTTAGACTATCTAGGCGAGATGCGGGTCTTGTTTAGGTATGGTAGAGAACTTATTTTGGTGCAAATCTTATGGGTGTACTTTTTCTTATAGCCACCGATGTGTTGTGAGGTTTAACCAATAGAGAGCGAGTGATTTTTTTTGATGAGGCAACCTATTGTAACTCGAATGTCGTTGTGCTCCGGGTGTGACATTGACGATCCTGGTGACAAAGTCCATAATCATATACTTTTGTTCCTATTCTAGTCTTTCCAAGTGTTGTGCTGTTTGTCCTTCACTCGCTGGTACGTGGGGTTTGAGTGGTTTTCCTAATGACTGGATCATTTCTCTCTGGTGGTTGGTCACTCTAGGGTAAAATGAATGTGATGCAATATCGAGTCATGTGATCCATTGTGGTTTGGGGGTTAATTCTCCTTTAGGCTCCTAATGCTCATGTCGTCATCAGAATTCTTCATTGAAGGTGGGGATGGCAGGATTCAGACTCTAACATTTTGGTGGAAAAGCTGACGTGAATATTAAGCGTACGGATACTCTTTCTTTATTTTCATACTAAAGGTATCCTAAACTCAAGGTTGTCTCTTGTTTTTCACTTCTCTACTGTCGGTATGAATCTTTTGCTTCCTAGGTTGTTGGGTTTGTGGGTCCACTGTGAACTAGTCTGGGAAAAGTCTAAATTCCGTCACATGGTGATGTCATGAGTCCCTTGATGTGAAGTTGTTGTTCCTAACTGTAGGTGACTGATGGCATAGTTCTACTTGTCGGGTTCTTGGAAAAGGTGTAGTCAGTTGAGTAAACTCTTAATTAACCATTCCTGCAGTCAGGGGTTTCAGTCTTCAAAACTTCGTTAAACGCGGATGTTGACGATACTTTAAGTCGTAATGCTGAGAAATGATTGCCCCATGATTTGAACAGGTGTTAAGAGGTTCCCATGCATTGTCCCAATCTTCCGTGAAAGTGTCGAAGCCTAATAACGTAACATCCTGACGATCATCATCACTCACAGACCTACGGGTAAGGTTTTGAAGATCGACGGACAAAACACGCGTGGAGTTTGATAAGGATGGTCAGCTCAATTTTATTGGTTTCAGAGAAGGTGACCATAAGGCAATGAATAGGTAGGTGCTTAGTTGAGAATTTCAAATGGTATGAGCACGAGATGCTACTAGGGTTAGAAAATCTTAGAGTGGACTCCTAGATAGTTCAAAGATAGGTTGAATGAAGGGGTCATAGTTAAAGCAATCACCGTTAACCCAGGTTGAGAGGTCAATTGACGCTTAGATGTATTGGAGAGAAGAGATCAGCGATTTATGAATATTACAGAGAGAAAGTTCTCGGGGTCAATCTGTACAATATCAGACCTTGACAAAAGATACGTTTAAGCAATGGGTAGCCAAATAAATATTTGTCTTGAAGTTGCGTCGGCCAAACGCACTTCAATTCAAGCATCCAAGTCAACTCCCCATGTTAGGATTTCAAGAGTTCACAAAATTACTTCAATCGGACGTAGTATTGAGGTCAGGGGAAAATGAATGGTGGTAAAGGATCTTGGCAATATCTAATGTTTAGAGCTAAAGGGATGACATTGAGTCAACGAATAAGGAGTTAGTTTAGGGATAATGGCTTGAACTAAAGGACAGTCAAATGTGAATAATAGTCGTCATCTAGGCATGGCTTTACAATGAAATTTTTTTAAGGATAAGGGTATTTTCTAGGATGAAATTCCTGATAGGATTGCCAATAAGACTTGGGTGTAGAAGGATTACCTATGAATGATACTGGGTAGCTGTGAGACCCCGAACCTTGTAATTTTGAATTATTTATACATGTTGACGTGTTTTCCTTCATGTTACATATCATCGATGCATGGTTTATGCTTTGGAGTTGTAGAACAGCATGTATAGAGGTGTTTTATGCTTTCTCGGACATTGTTTAGGCTTGTTTGCTTAGCCTTAGAACACAAAACTCGAGAACCAAAATAGTGTGGAGTTCGGTCGGCTGGGCTATTGAGTTCGGTCAACTAAACTATTTTTGGTAAGTTCGGTCGACTGAACTAGGGGGTTCGATCGACTGAACAGTGGCGGTTCATGTTTTTTGAGGAGCTTCAGTCGACTGAAGTGGCCTCTTTAGTTGACTGAACAGCCCTTTTTGCCGAGCCTATATGTATTACAGGGGTTGGAATGTTTGGGAAAACTTTCTTTTCTCATTCTCTCTGCCTTCTCTGTACATATTTGACCCGCCCGAGCCTAATTTTCAACGATCAGCTTGTGGATCCTTACTATTCACGCAGCTAGCTTCACGCTCATCCGATCAGATTCTCGTTCCGACGAGGTCTAATTTTTTAGGCGTCGAGTTTTGACCCAACGAGGTAGGATTCTAGACCTACTGCTGTTATGAGGGTGTTATATGTAATTGTATGTATTTTCATTGGGTAGAAAGGCATCAAATGTCATATTTTCTTTTAAGCCTTGTTTTTCTGATGGAAAGCATGTTGATCACTTTTCTTGGCTTATAGTACTGTAGGACATGTGTTAACATGGTTTTCAAAGGATTTTCTTAAAAATGGAAAACAATGATTGTTTTGTGAAAAATCTCAATACTTGGTGTTTTGGAGGTTTGGAGCTCGCCTTCGGGGTTGAGTCTCAGGTTTTGAAATATTTCGTGGAAAACGGGGGAAAAACATTTTGAAAATGTTTTATTTTGATCTCCATGTTGATGGATGAATCTATATACATGTAGAAAGTATTGTTTTGAGAAAATATTTTCGTAGTTGAGCTACGGTACTATTTTTAGAAGATTATCTAGATGTACCGAGATGATGTGTATTTGGCACGAGTTGCCCTCAGTGAAAGTTCAGAAACGTGCGTAGTATAGGTACCTTTGTTATCCTTCGGGGTAGTTCCCGTAAAGAAGGTCAGTTTGGGTGCTCTTTTCCCTCGGGTTGTCGCCCGTAAAGTTAGCTTTTACGTCGTGGTGTGCCGTATAGAACTTGTCATTACCTAGCAAGCCTTAAGTTGTTCAGGACTAGGGTAATGGACAGGAGTCTATAGTTGCTACCTTTGTTTGTGTGATAGGGTTGGTACATAGGATCTTACTCTTCTTATTCCGCGATGGAACATTCCGTGAGGGAACCACATTTTGATTACTGTTTTTTCTTAACTATGATGGTTTGCTTGCATTAGTTGCAAATTCATGGGTTTAAGGATGGAAACAGGGTTTTATGATAATTAAACCATGTGGGAGGCTTGTGTTGGCCTGATGGGAAAACTTATGAGTTTTTGGATGGAAAACCATTTTGGATTGTGATTGAGTTTGCTCCCACCATGTAATTGCATATTACCTGCTTCACAGTTTTATAGTCTGTTTCTATTGGGCTTCGGCTCACTTGAGGGATTTTTTGTAAAACTATTTTCAGGTGATGTTTTGGATGATGACCATGAGTAGCTCTGGTGATGCTCGCGGTGGCAGAAGACGTTTATAGTTTTCCTTCTTATTGGTATGCCTATTCCTGAAGGCAATTTTGTATGCCATAAGGCGATATAATTATGCATGTTATACAGGATGTTTACTATTTATGAGAGATGCATATTGGGTTTTCTTATGATTTCAATAGGTGGATTTGAATATATGAAAGCCTATTTTCTGTAAAACTGGTGTTTGGTGGATTTTCACGTGACCCTGGATTTTGGGGCGTGACAACTTGGTATCAGAGCTCTGGGTTCCAATACCTAAGAGCTATAGGAAAAAGAGGGTTTATCACCTGGTGAGGTTGATTGTATATGCTTACTTGTATGTGTTTAAATGTTGGTAACATGTTAATAGCTTTTTGAGCATGATTGTTGGGTATATGTGGGTATAGAGGTGGAATCTCAGGATTGATTAGTCTTGTCTTCGAGCGTTTGGTTAAACATGTTTGAAAGCCAAGTTATAAGTGCGTTTGGCCGACGTGTTTTCTAGCAGGGAATCTGAATAGGTTATCCAAATGGACGAGTCAGTCTTGTTAGTTCTCCTCGGTATGTGAGACGTGTTAACATAATCTTATGTGGCTATGTGATAGCATGATTATGTGTTCCTATTATGTAGTAACATGTTGTAGGAAAGCTTATCTTGTTTATATTGCTTTCTATAGAATTATGTCTACGCGGGGAGCGTGACGATGGGGTCGTGGCTGAGGCCATGGCCGAGGTCGTGCTTATGTTTAGGTTCCAGCGGAGGGAGACGTTCATGCCCCACAGGAACAAGTGGGCGGTGCTGACGTTGTCCAGGAGAAGCTTGCCACTATGCGAGTCATGGCAGAAGCGACCAAGGCTAGTGTACGGGTTCCTAAGCCAAGGGTTTCTATGGCTATGAGAGAGTTTCGACGGTTGGATCCTCCAACCTTTGCTGGGGAGCCAGACCCCAAGGTTGCTACCTAGTGATTGGAAGTGACCACGTTGATCTTTGATACTCTGGATATTGAGGGGGATGCTTTACAGGTAAAGTTGGCGGTGTTCCAACTGCGGGAAGATGCTAGAGTGTGGTGGAAGTTCGCCAAGACCACTGTAGATGAGACGTGGGCTGCTTTCATGAGAGTTTTCTTGGAGAAGTATTTCTCGAGATCTTTGAGAGATACTTACCGAGAGGTGTTCCTCTCCCTTGTTCAGGGGAATCTGTCCGTGGTCCAGTATGAGGCCAGGTTCGCGAATCTGTCGCGATTTGCACTAGAGATGGTATCGACAGAGGAGTTGCGTACTCAGAGGTTGGAGAGGGGACTTCGACCTGCTATCAAGGATAGGGTTGCAGCTCTGGATGTGGAGGTGTACATCAAGTTAGTGGAAGCTGCTATCCGTGTAGAGAACTCGTTAGCAGACAGCCACAGGATTAGAGAGAGCTGGCGGGAGTCAGCAGGGCAGTAGAGATGCACAGTTCCAGAGGCGCGAGAAAAAGTACCAGAGGTTGTCTGGACCTAGTTCTCGTTTTACAAGATCATCTCAGCCGTAGTCATCTGCACCTACACCTTCAGTGGCTTCGGTAAGAAGACCAGAGCAGAGAGGGTTGATCTGTTATAGATGCGGACAGCCGGGGCATCGTTCAGTTGAGTGCCCGCAGAAAGGCCAGGCTCAAAGTTTAGCACCCGTCCAGTCACAGGCGAGAGACCCACCTATCTGTTTTAGGTGTGGTCAGTCCGGGCACTTTCGCAGATAGTGTCCCAGAGGGGAATGTCCAGGACATGATAGGAGCGTCTTTTGCTTCATCTGTACAGAGGCGACAGGCTCCACATTAGCCTAGGGCTCAGACATCTAGGTTTGCGGAAGGAGATGCTTCATCTCAATCAGTGAGGCAACCATCGACTCAGGATTATGGTGGACAGACTAGACTACCACGGGCCAGGGCTTATGTTCTTGTGGATCGCAGTACTTCCAAAGCACTAGTCACGTCTGATGCGGCAGTTACTCTAGCCATGATTAGAGGTACTCTTCTAGTCTTTAGATCATGGGCCAGTGTTTTTATAGACACGGGAGCATCACATTCGTTTATATCCTTTACATTTATGTCTGCATTGGGGTTGGAAATGGACTGGTTGGGTAGTACCTTGTGTGTGGGACTCCAATTAGTGGGAATGTGACGTTGAGCCTTGTTTGTAGATCTTGCGTACTAGAGGTCACCGGTCATTGTTTAGAGTTTGATTTTATCGTTCTAAACATGACCACGTTCGATGTCATCCTAGGAATGGACTGGCTAACGACCTACCATGCCTATATAGATTGTGAGCGACGGAGAGTGTCGATTTGTACACCGGAGGGTGACTGCTTCTACTTTGTGGGTGATCGGGATGAGGGCTTGGTGTCTGTACCAGATGCCATGCGAGTTCGAGGGAACTTAGGTTCTCTCTTCTCTGCTCTCAGATTGGATATGCCAGATGAGGTTCGAAGGGAGTTACCCCCTGTGGTGTGTGACTATCCGGACGTCTTTCCTGACGATCTGTTTGAGTTGCCACCGAGCCGTGATGTGGAGTTCTCCATTGATCTTATTCCAGGAGCGGCTCCTATCTCTATGCCATCATATCGCTTTGCACCCGTTGAGTTGTGAGAACTCAAGGTGAAGTTACAGGAGTTGCTGGACAAAGGGTTTGTACGGCTGAGTACATCGCCGTGGGGAGCACCAGCTTTGTTTGTGAAGAAGAAGGATGGGTCGTTGAGACTATGTATAGACTACAGGAAGCTGAACCAGGTGATGGTGAAGAATAAGTATCATATGCCTTGGATTGATGACCTGTTTACTCAGTTGAGGGGATCGTGTTGCTTTTCGAAGATTGACTTGAGGTCAGGGTATCATTAGCTGCGGATTAGGGACGAGGACATAGCGAAGACCACCTTTTGGACTCGCTATGGTCACTACGAGTTTCTGGTTATGCCGTTCAGTCTGACGAACACTCCAACTACATTTATGGGTCTGATGAACTGTATCTTCCACTCCTACCTGGAAAGTTTTGTGGTAGTGTTCGTGGACGATATTTTGGTTTATTCGCCCATGAGGGAGATGCATGAAGAGCATCTGTATGTTGTCTTGCAGCTTCTGAGAGAGCATCGCTTGTATGCGAAGTTCGAGAAGTTCGAGTTGTGGAAGTCAGAGGTGAGATTCCTTGGGCACGTGGTGTCGAAGGATGGAGTATCAGTGGACTCGTCGACGACTGATGCTGTGATGGATTGGCAACGACCAAAGAACGTCTTCGAGATCCGTAGTTTCCTGGGTTTGGCAGGTTATTATCGGTAGTTCGTCAAGGATTTTTCCAGATTGGAAGCACCTATGACGCGTCTGACACAGAAGGGAGTTATGTTCGTTTAGAGAGAGTCCTGTGAGTCAGCTTTCCAGGAGCTGAAGAGGAGGTTCACCAGTGCGCCAGTGTTAATTATTCTTGAGAGAGGTCTGTGGTATACTGTGTATTACGACGCGTCACTTGACGGTTTGGGTTGTGTGTTGATGCAGGGAGGTAAAGTTGTAGCCTACGGGTCGCGACGGCTGAAGACACACGAGAGGAATTACCCGACTCATGATCTGGAGTTGGCAGCCGTAGTTTTTGCTTTGAAACCATGGCGGCATTATTTATATAGTGAGCATTTTGAGGTTTTCTCTGATCACAAGAGTTTAAAATACTTATTTTCACAGAAAGACCTAAATCTTCGCTAGCAACGATGGATGGAGTTGTTGGGAGACTACGACTTTGATTTGCAGTACCATCCAGGTAAGGTAAATGTTGTAGCTGATGCGCTTAGTAGGAGATCTCATGGCTCGTTAGCTTATGTGGCTCTACGAGAATGGAATATGCTCAGAGCTGTTGGGGAGTTCGATCTGTGTCTCAAGGAGACGGGGAATGGTGCGACTTTATATTCTGTAGCTTCATAGCCTGCATTAGTTGCATGCGTGTTAGAGGCTCAGTGGACTGATCAGGAGGCTCAGATGATACGGGACCGCATCGCTAGCGGGAAGGATACAGTAGGATGGGTAGTGAGTTCAGATCAGAGTCTAAGGTTGATCGGACCTTTGTTTGTGCCAAAGTCATGCCGTGCGGAGGTGCTACATGAGTTTTATCACTCACGTCTTGCAGTGCATCCAGGAGGTACGAAGATGTGTCGCGATCTACGCTGACAGTTCTGGTGGACGGGAATGAAGAGAGATGTGATTCGATTCGTTTCTCGATGCTTTGTCAGCAAGTAAAGGTGGAGCATCAGAGACCTGCAGGATTGTTGCAGTCGTTGCCTGTATCTGAGTGGAAGTGAGAGAATGTCACGATGAATTTTGTATCAGGACTTTCACGCTCACCGAAGGGACACGATGCTGTTTGGGTTATATTGGATAGGTTGACGAAATCTGCGCACTTACTCCCTATTCGAGTGAGAGACCCAGTGGATCGATTGAGTAGATTGTACATTCAAGAGATAGTCCGACTACACAGAGTACCTATGACTATTGTTTCTGATCAAGACCCGCGTTTTACATTGCGCTTTTGGCAGAGTCTTCAGATGGCTTTGGGGACGAGCTTGACTTTTAGTATAGCTTTTCATCCTCAGACCGACGGTCAGTCTGAGAGGACCATCCAAATTTTGTAGGACATGCTGAGAGCCTGTGCGCTTGATTTTCGAGGTTCCTGGGAGGATCATCTATCGTTGGCAGAGTTTGTATACAACAACAGCTATCAGTCCTGTATTGGGATGGCACCGTATGAGGCTCTGTATGGTAGACCGTGTAGGTTACCTATTTGTTGGACAAAGGTGGGAGAGACCGCTATTTTGGGATCCGACTTAGTACGGGAGACGACAGAGCAATTGTAGTGATTCGTCAGCGTCTGGTGACAGCTTAGAGCCACTAGAAAAGTTATGCGGATCAGAGGAGGAGACCGTTAGAGTTTATAGTGGGGGATCACGTATTTTTGAAGGTCTTGCCACGCAGAGGGTTGATGAGATTTGGTCATCGCGGGAAGCTATCACCACGTTTTATTGGACCGTTCGAGATCCTAGAAAGGATTGGGGTGGTAGCATACCGTTTGACTTTGCCACCTCAGTTAGCATCTGTGCACGTCTTTCACGTTTCTATGCTTCGGAGGTATAAGCCGGATCCGTCTCATGTATTAGATTGGACGGAGTTGTGAGTTGATGAGGATGTCACGTATGAGGAACGCCCAGTGAGGATTCTGGATATAAAGGAGCAAGTGTTGCGGGGAAGAACCATTGCGTATATCAAGGTTCAGTGGCTTCGTCACGGGGTTGAGGAAGCGACTTGGGAGCTTGAGTTTGGGATGTGTGCTTGATACCCAGACCTGTTTATCTCGTGACCTTGTAAAGAATTTCACAGGTAAAATTCCTTAAAGGGGGGAGAGTTGTGAGACCCTGAACCTTGTTATTTTGAATTATTTATACATGTTGACGTGTTTTCCTTCATGTTACATATCATCGAT
>JAULJZ010018071.1:0-15929 GCA_032270985.1 Heliamphora pulchella
TAATAAACTTACAAAGTCTGAACTATAAACTTAAAAATTAAAAAACAAATAAAGTTTAAACTTATAAATATAACTAATAAATATAACTAATAGGTAATAACTAATACAAATAATAATAAGCTATTAATTATAAAGTATAAACTATAAAGTATAAAGTATCAACTATAAAAACTAATAAACTAATAATAATAATAATAATAATAATAAACTAATTTATAAAATTCTAATAAAATGATAAGTTAATAACTTATAAACTTAATAATAATATTAATAGGTTATAATTTATAAAGTTATAAAAGTATAAAACTAATAAACTTATATTGTTATAAATAATAAATTAACTTATTAATTTAATATGAAGTTTGACTAATAAATTAATAATAAACTAATATAACAATAACTAATAACTAAGAAAAATTTAAACTTATATTATACAAGTTACAACAACAATTTAAAAAAAATTAAAAGCCCGAAAAAAGTTTGACGGGCCCGCCCAAAAGCTTGGCCTAAAGTTTGGGCCCGAACCCGAGTCCGAACCCTATACCCTTGGCCCCTGGGTCTACCCTTTAAAAAAAATACTCGGTCCGGCCCGAACTTTTGACATGAACCCACCAGTCCTAGGTTGAGCTTTGTCCGCCCGAACTATGACCGGGCCATTTTTACACCCTTGCAATAAATGGTGTGATAAAGAAAGGTTTGATAATAATGGTGTGATAAAGAAAGGCATCTTGGCCCATATTTCTCACAGCAACTACTACATTTATTATAGCTTGGGCTAATTATGACATGTAGTTTTCTTTCTATCTCAATTGAGTTCGCTCATTCATTTCACTGAACCTTTTCACCAAGAAGACAAGCAGAGCGATATTTTAAAACTAAATTTTTAACTTTGTGTCAATTTAATTCGTGCAATTAATAAGGCCAATTAGGATTTTAGAAGGTGTTTGGTAAATATATTTGAAGGCATGAACATACATATATGTTATAAGTAAAACTATGTGAATTTAATTTTAAACAGAAGTTATACGTATATATTATGAGGTGTTTGTTTGAGCTTAACTTTAGCTTTTAGCTTATCGCTCAGTAAAATATTTAAGATGTTTATTGCAACTAAAATTATAAACTAAAAAATTCTAGCTAAAATATGCTATTATAATTTTAAGCAAAAATTATAAATATTTTTTAAAGTTATTTAGAACTAGAAGATATAAGCAAATGCACTTACTTATATTTTTTTAACTTTTTATTTAACTACAAGGTAGAAATTATAATTTAAACACTAATAAACACCCACCATTAGGAATATCCAAACAAGTGTGTTTATAATTTTTCACCTATAACTTCTTATTTAAAATCAATAAATATAAATTTTAATTTCGCCACATTCCTGCACCTACCCCCACATACCTAATTAATGAATAATTTTAAAAACCCAAAAGTCGATCGCACATAATCAATCATAAATAGCATATAGATTTTAAAAGTATGTTCTACCAACACCTCTTCTATAATGTTAACTATTCATACTATTTATGATTAATCTATTTCTCCAGTTCTAAAATCACTGCATAATTGTGGCTGATTTTTGAGATTGTTAAATATACCTCTAAAATTTTGAAATATACCTCTAAAATCTTGTTTTGCACTTTGTATGCATGGGAGGTTTTGCTTGACAATGATGGGTGTTGAGTGAAATTTTAAGGGTGTATTTACGACACAAACATTCAACCTTAAATTTGAGATGAAAAAGATTACATGAATGTTAATGAACTACAATATCTTTATTATGGATGTTTGGCCAAAATTTTTCTTAAATTTATTTGGTGTTAATATCACACTAAGCATTCATTTAAATTAAGGTGAGGGGGAGTAAATAAGAATAAAGTTACCAAGGAGAAGAGAAGGACAGAAGGGAAGGGATTGAAAGTTATTTTTTTTAAAACAATAATCATAATAGGAAAGGAATGCAGAAGTTGATATAGAAAATTTACAAAAATAAGTAAAGGAGTGTAATTTACATTAAAATATATATTTTATGAAAATACTTCACTTTCCCTACATTGAGTGAGATCATTATATAAATGATGTCATATGCTACTCCAAAATTATTGAATAATTACCTCAAATGATATCGCTAAGAATATGATATGACAAATTACAACATTAACATATTAAATTTTAGCAATTTTTTGCATATTGGTAAAGGTTGATTCAATGATATCGCTAGGTGAGACATGTTCGTACAACATGGCCAGAACTCCTCATTCTTTCAGAGTTTAAGGTAAATTCCTCTTCTTAATTTATCCTAAGTGCAATTTGATTGCACAATTTATACTAGACCACATCTGGACACTATTCTCACTGTACAACCCTACCTACATAAGAGTTGTTATAGAAATCCACCAGGATATGGTGAACCTCACCTCCACATCTTTCTCCAGATGAAGAAGAAGTTCAATATCAGAAATCCTACACTGCAATATCAAAGACCCTACAGTGGAGGATAAGTATTTTCATCCAAACATACAAGTACTACGTTTAGATGCCCACGTGGCTGACTACATAGTCAAGAAGGGAAATTTTATTGGCAATGGGGCCTTGAAGGCCACCAGGAAGAGCCCAAAGAAAAAATAGGAATGCCATCTGGACCTCCATCCTCAACGAATCCACTTCCAAATCTGACTTCTTATCCAGAGTCCAATCTGAACAGCCATTTATATGGGGCACTCAACCGTGTAACTTGGAATACGCAGCTAACAAACAATTGCCAGAGCCCTCAGCTGTCTATACACCAAAGTGGACATCTTTCGCTAATATCCCACAAACTATTAGGGAATGGACTGACACAAATGTCCTACGCAAGAACAAAGTAATGGCTAGAGGTGCCCTTAACATAACCAAAACATGACATCAAATAATCAAAATGGTTATGATGAGTAATAAAAGTAGTCACATACAGTGGTAAAAATGCTATTTGTGCTTGTTTTTCATAATGGAGCATTGGTTTAATGGTAGGAGTTGTCACATTATGTTGTAAGAATGTTCATATTGTGTAGTAAGAGTGGTCACATGGCCATGACAAGGAGCCGAGCTCCCATGACATTTCCAAAATCATTCTCCGGTGTAGCCATGATATGCGTAAAACAACACTCAAAGGTGCCATTGGCATGTCCAATGCAATATCTAGAGGTACCCTTGGCATGCTCAAAGCAAGGAACCAATGTACCCAAAACATGCCCAAAGCAATGCCTAGGGGTGCCCAAGACATGGCCAATGCAATCCCTAGAGGTGCCCTTGGCATGACCAAAACATGACAACGAGTAGTCAAAATGGTTATGTGGAGTAGTCAAAGTAGTAACATACAGTGGCAACAATTGTACTTGTGCTTGCTTTCATAATGGAACACTTTTTAATGGCAGGAGTGGTCACATTAGGTTATAAGAATGTTCATATTGTGTAGTACGAGTAGTCACATGGCAATGGTAAGATGCCGAGGTCCAATGACATTCCCAAAACCTTTCCCCGGTGTAACCATGATATGCAAAAAACAACATTTAAAGGTACCCTTTGCATGGCCAATGCAATACCTAGAAATGCCCTTAGCCTTCTCAAAGCAAGGCACCTTGGTGCCCAAAACTTGCCCAAAGCAAGGCTTTAGAGTGCCCAAAATATGGCCAAAGCAATCCCTAGAGGTACACTTGGCATGACCAAAACATGACAACAAGTAGTCAAAATGATTACGAGGAGTAGTAAAAGTAGTCATATATAGTGAAAAAAATGCTACTTGTGCGTTCTTTTCATAATGAAACATTGGTTTAATGGTAGGAGTGGTCACATTAAGTTGTAAGAATGTTCATATTGTGTAGTAAGAGTAGTCGCATGACCATAGCAAGGAGCCGAGGTCCATGACATTCCCAAAACCATTCCCCAGTGTAGCCATTATATGCGCAAAGCAACATTCAAAGGTGCCCTTGGCATGGCTAATGCAATACCTTGAGGTGCCCTTGGCATGCTCAAAGCAAGGCACTAAGGTACCCAAAGCAAGGCACCAAGGTGCCCAAAGCAATGCCCGTAGATGCCCAAGACATTGCCAAAGCAATCTCTAGAGGTTCTCTTGGCATGACCAAAGTATGACAACAAATAATCAAAATGGTTATGATAAGTAGTAAAAGTAGTCACATACAATGGTAAAAATGCTACTTATGCTTACTTTTCAATATGGAACATTGGTTTAATGGTAGGAGTTGTTATATTAGGTTGTAAGAATTTTTATGTTGTGTAGTAGGAGTAGTCACATACTGTGGTAATAACTATACTTGTACTTGCTTCTCATGATGAACCTGTATTTAATATGAAGAATGATCACATTGTGTAGTAAGAGTGTTATTTTGACTAGTAAGAATTGTCACATACAGTGGTAAAAATCTTATTTGTGCTTGGACATTTGTTTTAATGGGTGAATGATCACATGGAGTAGCAAAAATATTTATGTCAAGTAGTAGGTATGGTCACATGCAGTGGTATAAATTATATTTGTGCTTTGCTTTTCATGATGGTTATGTTGTAAGAGTGGTTTTGTTGTGTCGTAAGAGTGGTTCTGTTATGTAATACGAATATTCACATCTAGTAACCTTTGTTTAGTGGACCTTTGTTTTAATGGGAGGAATAATCACATAGAGTAGTAGGATCGGTTATGTCATGTAATACCCCAAACTTGGGTCACGATAAAAGCTTGAACCTTTTTTTATAAAAAAAAATTAAACATTTCCCACATTTTGAAATCTCACAAGGCATGATCATCTGTAGAAAGGATAAAAATCACACTAAAACGGAAAACAACACAACCCGATGTTTCACTCGCAAAATAAAATGACATACATGCATTAGATATATCTGCTACAAGGCTTACAACTCCTGGTTCCAACACCAAGAACATGAAAAACAATATATGATCCAAAAGAAACAAAAGGAAGACTAAAAGATCTTCTGACCCATCCAGCTCCTCCAGATCAACCTGCTAATCAAAAGCACCTGAAAAAGGTTTTCAAATCTCAGACCGTGAGCCGAAGCCCAATAGAAAACAGACAAATCATGAAATAAACGCAAAGTATGCTAACAGAATAATATGCATATTCTGACTCACACGAGCCTCAAAAACGATTTTGTAATAATCCATAATGATTCACATGCAATCCATGTAATGCATCTTTACGGGCTTTCACCAAAGGACCGCAGCCCCAACTAATGCATCTTTACGGGCTTTTACCGAAGGACTGCAGCCCCATCTAATGCATGAATCTTCACGGGCTTTCACTGTAGGACCGCACCCCTTCATTATGCCATGAATCTTTACGGGTTTTCACCGCAAGACCACAGCCCCTCATTATGCATCGTCAACAAGAGTTTACGAGCACTCTACTATGAGCAAATATCACATTCTAGGAAACCACGTCATCCCTCCAGAATGATAACAAAAAAAGAAACTTCCAAGGCCATATCACAACCTGCCAAAAAAAAACCCCGAACAGGAAGTCAGTCGACTGAAGACCCCCATTCAATCAACTGAAAAAGGCTACTGGAATTTCAAGAATTTTCCAGTGTCCCAAGTCGGTTGATTAAACTACCCACTTCAGTCGACTGAACGTTCGGTGGAAGAAACCTTAACCGACGAAAAATGATTCACAGTCCCTCACACAGGCCCAAATCAAAATCAACTCGCCTTTTGAAACCCAAGAACATACACAAGACCAACTACTTCAAAAATAAATCGTAAAAAACACTTTAAAAGCCTTTTCGTCCAACCAAATATTGTTAAAACACGCAAATCAACTATACATGCATTTTAAAGCAGTAAAAATGTATAAAATTCTACATAGCACCCCTTAAAGATATGAGAGTCTAGAATCTTACCTTGTTGAGTTAAAAACTCAAGATTTGCACACCGAAGAAAAAACGGAAGTCGTTGAAACGAAATTCTGTCCAGATGAACGCGAAGTTCCCGACACGGATAACAAGAATTTGCTATCCGATCGCCAAAAAAGAAGCCCGAACCCACCAAAAAGTTAGAGAGAAGGTGAAGGTTTTGTTTGTAAAACAAGAAACTTAACCAACAAGTTTCAAATATCTCCCAAAATATCTAGCCACGGTTGATATTTATAGGGCCCACCAAATATTTTCTTTTTTCTTTCTTTTTTTTTTGCACCACAATGCTTAACGATCCCAGGATCCATCCCAACATGCATGTCAAAGCTCAAACATGCATAAAACACATATAAACATGCTATTGCAAGAAATTAAAACAATAAACAACACAAAATTAAAACGGAACCGGGTCTCACAACTTTCCCCTTTAAAGGAATTTCGTCCTCGAAATTCGCTACTAGGTCAAAAAGAAAACAACTCTGTCGATCACACTCGATATAGGCATGATAAGAGGTCAGTCAAACCATCCCTAGGATAAGGTCAAACATGGTCATGGTGAAATCAAACTCTAAATAACAGCTAACTACCTCCGAGACACAAGAGCTACAAACTCGTCCCAACACCACATACTCACCCACCGGGGTCTCAACACATAGCGTACCACCCAAGGAGTCCATCACCAACCGCAAAGCAGATGAAACAACAGAATGAGATACTCCTATGTTGATATGAACACTGGCTCGCGATCTACACACTAAGAAAGTACCTCTGATCACTGGAGTAGTAGCTGCAACATCAGGCATGACCGGTGCCTTAGAAGAACTGGGATCTGTAAGGGTATTCACTCAGCCCTGTGTCACTCTAGTCTGTCCACCATAACCCAGGACTGTTGGCTATCGTACTGACTGAACTGAGGTACCCCTGTCTGTCACCCTAGAAGTCTGCACTGCTGGCTGCTGCGGCCGATAAACCTGTCGATCCTGCGAAAGTAGAACAATTGGTGCACCTGCCGTGCTTGGTACACTACCTCCCTGAGGGCAGTTCCTGTGAATATGCCAATAACAAACCAGCTCCCACCCTGTGACTGAACTAATATCGGACCCTGGGACAGTCTCAACTGGGGACAATCCGTCGCACGATGCCCTGGCTGCCTGCACTGAAAGCAAATGAGCTCCCTCTGTTCTGGCCTCCCAGATGAATCCACGGATGGTGATGGTGCTGAAAACTGCTGTTGTGACCCAGATGGATGAAAACTAGGGCCAAAGGACCTCTACCTCTTGTTGGAGCGCCCACCTGACTGTGCCTCTGCTTCACTCTGCAGTGCCCTGACCTCCCTAGGTCCACGAGTCTCACTCAAAGTGTTCTCAATCACTGCTGCTGATTCTACCAACTCCGTAAAAACACGCATCATCAACCCTGCCACTCGCTCCTTGATCGCAGGCCTCAATCCCCTTTCAAACCTTCTTGAACGTAGCTCATCTGTAGCCACCAATTCAGGTGCAAAACGGGACAAACAAGTAAATCTGGCTTCATACTGCACGATACTCATCACCCCCTGAGTGAGAGTATAGAACTCATCTCTGTACAGGTTCCTTGGGGAAGCGAAAAAGTATTTCTTCAGAAAAACCATCGTAAAAGCTTTCCACGTGCCCTTCACAGTATTTCTAGCATATTTCCACCACTCATGTGCGTCACCTATTAGCTGAAAGGCGACAAAAGAAATCCTCAAATCTTCCACAACTATCTGTAGTGTATCTAGAATTCGGATCACAAGTTCCAACCATTCTGTAGCTACCGTGGGATCGGGATCCCCAGCGAAGGTAGAAGGGTCAAGACGTCGAAACTCTCACATTGCAATAGTCGCCCTCAGCTTGGGCACTATCTCTCTCCCCTTAGCAGTCTCAGCTAGCTGACGGGTAGAGCCTACTATCTCACGCAGCAACTCTATCGCGTCCATCGATCCTTATGGAGCATTTGCATCCCCAACATCAGAGATTGGCATATTCCCTTAACCCAAACCACGACCATGGCCTCGACCACGGCCTCGTCCTCTCCACGCAGACATCACTTCTATACGAAAGGAACATAGAACATAAGATGCAGCACGTCGCATTAACATAAACATTAACTACATAATCATGCTAATACTCAGCCATAAATGATCATGCAAACACGTCTCACATACCGAGGAAAACTGACAAGAGTGACACGGCAATTTGGATAACCTACTTACATTTCTTTCCAGAAAATACGTTGGTCAAACGCATTTCTAACTTGGCTTCCAAGTTTGTTAATCCATACGTCTAATGGCAAGACTAATCAATCTGAAGGTCTAACCCCCATGCTCATGTATACACAGCATCCTCATACTCAACAAGCTATCATGCTCATGTTATAGAAACATCTAAACACATACAACCAAATACACGAAATCAACCTCCTAAGGTGATGCACCCTCTTCCCACGGCTCTTAGGTATTCAAATCCAGATCTCTAATATCATTTTAATACCCCACACCCAGGTCACGAGAAAAGCTAGAACCTTCTTTTTTTAAAAAAAAATTAAACATTTTCCACATGTTGAAATCTCACAAGGCATGACCTTCTGTAGAAAAGATAAAAACCACCCTAAAACGGAAAATAACACACAACCCAATGTTTTACTCTTAAGAAAAAAAGACATACATGCATTAGATATAACTGCTACAAGGCTTACAACACTTGGTTCTAACACCAAGAACATGAAATATAATACATGATCCAAAAGAAACAAAAGGAAGACTAAAAGATCTTTCACCCCATCCGGCTCCTCCAGATCAACCTGCTAATCAAAAGCACCTGAAAAAGGTTTTCAAATCCCACACCGTGAGCCGAAACTCAATAGAAAATAAACAAATCATGAAATAAAAGCAAAGAATGCTAACAGAATAATATGCATGTTTCGACTCACACGAGCCTCAAAAACGATAATAATCCACAATGATTCATATGCAATTCATGCAATGCATCTTTACAAGTTTTCACCGAAGGACCGCATCCCCAATTAATGAATCTTTACGGGCTTTTACTGAAGGATTGCTGCCCCATCTAATGCATGAATCTTCACGAGCTTTCACTGCAGGACCGTAACCCCTCATTATGCATGAATCTTCACGAGCTTTCACCGCATGACCACAGCCCCTCTTTATGCATCGTCAACCAGAGTTTACGAGCACCCAACCATGAGCAAATATCACATTCTAGGAAACCACGTCATCCCTCTAGAATGATGACAAAAAAAGAAACTTTTAAGGCTATATCACAACCTACCAACAAAAAAAATACCCCGAACAGGAAGTCAGTCGACTGAAGACCCTCATTCAGTCGACTAAAAAAGGCTACTGAAATTTCAAAAAAAATTTATTGTCCCAAGTCAGTCGACCTAGTTACCCACTTCAGTCGACTGAACCCTCTCTCGGACAGTTCGATCGACTAACTACCCATTTCAGTCGACTGAACATTTGGCGGAAGAAACCCTAATCGACGAAAAATGATTCACAGCCCCTCACACAAGCCCAAATCAAACCAATCAACTCACCTTTTGAAACCCACGGACATACACAAGACTAACTACCTCGAAAATAAACCGTAAAAAACACTTTAAAAGCCTTTTTCATCCAACCAAACATGGTTAAAACACACAAATCAACTATACATGCATTTTAAAGTGGTAAAAACGCATAAAATTCTACGTAGCATCCCTTTAATACATAAGAGTCTAGGATCCTACCTTGTTGAGTTAAAAAATCAAGGTTTGAATACCGAAGCAAAAACGAAAGTCGTCGAAACAAAATTCTATCTAGATAAATGCGAAGCCCTTTGCACGGATAACAAGAATCCACTATCCGATCGCCAAAAATCAAGCCCTGATCCACCAAAAAGCTAGAGAGAAGGTAGAGGTTTTGTTTGTAAAATAAGAAACTTAACCAACAAGTTTCAAAATATCTCCCAAAATATCTAGCTAAGGCTGATATTTATAGGGCCCACCAAAAATTTTCTTTCTTTTTTTTTTGCACCACAACGCCCAACGGTTCCGAGATCCAACCCAACATGCATGTCAAAGCTCAAACATGCATAAAACACATATAAACATGCTATTGAAAGAAATTAAAACAGTAAACAACACGAAATTAAAACAGAACTGGGTCTCACATATCGAGTTGTAGAAATTGTCACCTGCAGTGGTAAAAACTATGCTTGTTTTTGCTTTTCTTGATGACTCTTTGTTTTAATGATAGGAATGGCTTCTTCTTGATGGCTCTTTGTTTTAATGATGGAAATGACACATTAGATACTAAAAACGATTATGTCCCGTAATAGAAATACTCACATGTAATGGCAAGAGTTGTATTTGTACTTCGACCTTTGTTTTATTATTGTGAATGATCACATTAGGTTGTAATAATATTTATGTTCTGCAGTGGTAACTATTATACTTGTGCTTGCTTTTCATATTGAACCTTTATTTTAACGGGAAGAATGGTCACGTGGAGTAGTACGAATATGGATACTGTTTGGTAGTAAAAATGGTCATGCGTAATGGTAAAAGTAGTCAAATATTGTGGTAAAAGTTGTGATATTGAGTTGTACGATTGGTCATACGTAGTGGTAAAATATTATAATATTGAATAGTAACAATAGTTACATCTAGTGGTAAGAATGATCACATGTAGTGGTAAACGTTGTCTAGCTTATTTTTTGGCAAAAAAATGCAAAATCACCTCTTAGTATGTGAAAACCACCTTGCTTTTTTGTTTTATTAATATATGTTATAATCAATGGCCCATGTCCATTTTAACTTTCATCTATTGGCTGAAATTAATTTGGGGCATGATGGCCCAAAACCACTTTGGGGTATTACAGAATAATCCCTTAAACATAGGTCTAAACCTAACAGGCAGTTCCTGTTTGGCTCTCGATTTAAAATTAGACTTAAAACTTTTTAACTTGAAACTTAAAAATGCTAAAAAATTTATTTCACAACCATTGACATTTTGTCTTTTTACTTATTAACTTTTGACCATTTTGTCTCCTTACATATTAGCTTTTAACCTTTCAACTTTTTTTTTTTTGCCTATTACCGAAAATACTTTCATATATTTTTAAAATTATCGTAACTTTTATTATACACATTCAATTTTATAAAAATAATAATTTTATAATCTACTCGTCAAGAACTACCAAACAAAATTCATTAAACATAAAATCATATTAACTTTTTCTATAATCTACTTATTTCGCTTAAAGTGACTTAAAACAAAAAAACTTAGCTTAAAATCAAGTTACCAAATAAGCACTATGTTTTGCAATTCATACATAAATTCTTAGTTCAAACACAACTCAAAGCACTTGTAAAGTCCCAAGAGAATGCATATTTTAAAAATAAAAAAAAAGTGATTAAAATACGAAAAATTAGTGAACAGTCTAATTTATAGGCCATTTACTGTTTTCATCTAGCATAATATTTCTTAACAAGTAAGATCCATACTTATAAAAGTTTTAAGCGCAAGATCCTCTATTGATGTGTGTATAATTTTTTGGGACAAAAATACCCTATGTACAAATAAATTTATCTGTCTTATTGTAAGAACGTATAAAAATCACAAATAAATATGACTTATTGTAAGCACACGTATAAAGAATACAGATAAATTTATCTGTACATTTCAAAACATATATAAAGAACACAGATAAATTTATCTGTCTTATTGAAAACACGTGTAAGGTGTTATGACTGAACAGATAAATTTTTCTATCTTATTGTAAGTACGTATAAAGAATACAGATAAATTTACATGTGTCTTTTCAAAACATGTATAAAAAACACAAAAAAATTTATCTATTTTTTATTGAAAACACGTGTAAAGAATATAGATAAATTTATCTGTGTTATTAAAAGAGAGTATAATGAATACAGATAAATTTATCTGTTTGCATTATCTATGTTGATATACAAACAGATAAATTTATCTGTTCACATTATCTATATTGATATGTAAACAGATAAATTTATCTTTTTGCATATTAAACAGATGAATATCAAACAGATAAATTTTTCTGTTTGTTATGCAAAACAGATAAATTTATTTATTTGTTCGGTATTTTCGAGAGAAATCACACAGTTAAGCCTTGCGCATTAAAATTTTTGTTTATGGACATTGCACGTTAAAACTTATTTTTTTGGATCTTTGGTTGAAATTCCCAATAAAACATCTATATTATATTGATGTAGTAAAGAATAAGTTTTATTTATAGAAGGGGATTTTAGTCAAATGTCAAAAAAAAAAAAAAAATTTAACGCGCAAGATGCATAAACAAAAATTTTAACGCGCAAGATCCAACTGTATGATTTCTTCCGAAAATACTCAGCAAACAGATAAATTTATCTATTTTGCATAACAAACTAATAAATTTATCTATTTGATATTCATCTGTTTAATATGCAAACAAATAAATTTATCTGTTATGCATATTTATACATAATAGATAAATTTATCTGTTTGTATATCAACACAGATAATGCAATGCATAACAAATAAATTTATCTATTTGCATATCAACACAGATAATGTAAGCAGATAAATTTATCTGTGTTCTTTATACGTGCTTTCAATTACACGTGCTTTCAATAAGACAGATAAATTTATCTGTATTCTTTATACGTGTTTTCAATAAGAAAGATAAATTTATTTGTATTCTTTACCCATACTTTTAATAAAAAATAGATAAATTTATGTATTCTTTATACATGTTTTGAAAAAGTACAAAAAATTTTATATGTATTTTTTATGCGTGCTTACAATAAGGCAAATAAATTTATTTGTTCAGTCATAATACCTTACACGTGTTTTCAATAAGACAAATAAATTTATCCGTATTCTTTATATATGTTTTGAAATATATAAATTTATATGTGTTCTTTATATATATTTTGAAAGGTACAGATAAATTTATATGTATTCTTTATACGTGTATTTACAATAAGATAGATAAATTTATCTGTACATAGGATATTTTTGTTCTAAGAAATTATATACGCATTAATAGAGAACTTTGTGCGTTAAAATTTTTATGAGGATGGATCTTATTCGTTAAGAAATATTATGCTAGATAAAAAAGAGTAAACGACCTATAAATTGAACTGTTAATCAAATTTTTATTTATAGAATTAAATATCCATCATAGTAACCGCGGCCCATAAGTTTGTACTTGTCTATTATAGCTTAACATCTCTCTCTCTCTCTCTCTCTCTCTCTCTCTATATATATATATATATATATATAAAAGAGGAAAAAGTAATACCTTGAACTATCTCTCGTTATAAGAGAAAAATGTAATACTGTGAACTACAAAAAAAAATTTTAATACCATAAAATAACAGTACCATTGTATTATTTATATCATATTTAATTAAAGTAACATAAAAAATATAAAAAGAGTTCAAAAAAATATTTTTAACTATTAGATAAAAGATATGATAATCCAAAAGAGGAACGGATAATACTAGAAGCATATTCGGACTATTAATTCGTCTTAGAAAATTCGCACAACGGAAAATCGACATGAAAAACTTCAAAAGACTACACCTAAGTGAAAACTGACACCTCAGAAATTCCAAATCTTAAAGGGTATTCGTACAAATTTTTGAGAAACCTGATTGGATTCATTCCAAGTCAATCTGCTTTAGTTTTTCTAGTCAAACACACACCAGGCATACGGAGACAAATTCTCCCGCTGAACATACTCTTAAAGGTTTATTTGCCACCTAAAAAAGTATACTTTGTACCACCCAAAGGTCATATAGATTAGACTCGAGTTATTATTACAAGGGATGAACAAAAATCTAAAATTTTAATTCAGAATTATTTAGATTTACCACAAGAATTAGGGTTTTGCTAAAGAAAACAAAATTAACAAGAGCATAGTAAGCGACGCAATGTTTCGAGGAGTCGAAACAAAAAGTCCTGTTCGGATCAAGGAGGGACCATTTGCACGGCCAAAGAAAAGGGGAAGGGTTCTCGCTTCTCTTTGTTCCTATTGCTATCTCTTTGCCGAGTACAAGATAAGAGTCTCAATAAGACCAGTACAAACAAAAACCAGATTGCCTGTTCGAAGAGACAATCTAAGATTGGGGACCCCCACATGTTTTATTCCTCACAACAAACATGTTCTTAATGCACTAAAAGACGATTGGCTGCATAATTGTTATAGGCTTTGAGCATCAAGCGAGGTTTGAGATAGCTTTTTCTGTAGCTTTACTTCTTTTTGTCGTTTCTATTATTATTATTTTTATCTAGAATTTTTACTTGTTAATTCGTCATGATAAAACGAGTCTAAACCGTTTTTGCTAGAATTGAAAAAAGTTCATATAAGACCAAAAAAAAAAGCCTTAAAAGCCACTTTTTTAAGACTTTTTTCTTCATTTGCAAACTTTTTTATTTTTTGTTTTTTTTACTTTTATAATTTCTCGTAACAAGAGAAATTTAAAAAGTATCATCGTTTGAACTAATGTAAAACAATTTCACTAAAAACGAAGAAAAACCATATAGAAAAAGCTTAAAAAAGCTATCCCAAACAGTGCTTGAACAGTTTTTCTTATGAAAAGGTCCTGATCATGGACTAACTGTTGACCAAGTGAAAGAGACAAATACGTATAGGAAATGCAAGTTCATCAGAAATGCCTATAGTACAAAATAAATGATAATACAAGATCTTTATTTATTTATTTTTTTATTTATTAAGACAAAAAACTTAAAAAGGAGTGGCATGAATGCTGCAGATTTATTATCGACTTGAAAGTACTTTAACTGCAAATGATGCACTCCCTTACCGGTACAACCAATCTAGTGTTCATCAGAAGACCAAGAATTTGCCTCAATCCAATTGTAAGCAATAGGGCTCAAGAAAGCATCAGGAATCCCAAAAGAAGTGACCAAGGCGAGGGCGTGGGGTCGTAGTTCGCCGCACAGTTTTGCCACTTCTTTCCTGACTGAAGCAGCATTGTCCGGTGATAAGTAGCCGTATCGAAGGAAGGAAGCATCTTCCTCCAAGCTGATCAAGGCATACATGGATCTCAAAAGACCTAATATATTCTGCAGGGAGAACAATGTAGGATTATTGAGTGATGCCTTTTGATACTACACTTAAATTAACTGTTCTTGAATCAGAAAAAGAAGACCACAAATTCTACAGAGCCAATTATTGATTCATAAATCCAGAAAGGAAAATCTAATCACCAAGGCACCAACACAATCTTCCATGTGTTTCTGTTATGCATCTCATAAGAAGGTGAGGGCTCAAATTGTTACCATTCCATGGTTGGAAAGGAGATATCCATACACACTAGCAAGTTACTCACGCTTAAAAGACACTTTCTAACATAATATGATTCAAGTATCAATTTGAACAATAATCAATGGTAAAAAAAATTAAGAGCAATAACGTACTAAAAGATTAATTTAATCACAATTTACAACACTCACTAAGGGTGGGGTTCACTCAATTACAGGAGGGGTTCACTCATTCTAAAACACAAAAAGAACACCATTTATCCTGGAAAATTAAAAAAAAAAGATATTAAAAAATAGGAATATATTGTCGTATCCCAAAGTCCGTGATATAAGAATTAGATGAATCCAACACTAAGACACGTACTCGCATTCGACACCCGTACCTGAGACCATGTAACATGGCCATTTTAGAGATATCTCCTATACATGCATGTCACATCTCCCTCCATACCTGGAAATGGGAAGCACTTTACTCTGTATTTTTACATCTTGCTTCTGCAGGCTAAGAGCACTTTTCCATTTATGGCAATGTTGCAGGACTTTAATAAATATGATTCGGTGTTTAGAGGAGCAAAGAAGAAATCAAACAAATGCGGATGCATATATATGTAGGAATCAGTTGCTTTTATTTACCTTCAACGAGCCACTAGGTAGAACTGCCTCAGCCTCTATAAAGGTT
>JAULJZ010018102.1:0-15926 GCA_032270985.1 Heliamphora pulchella
AGCACGCACCGAGTTAAATACTGGACAGAATATACGGACTATGCATTCATACATCACAAATATAAATATGAAATCATCAATGTAAAATCATCTCAAATGTTTCTTATCAATATGCCAGGAATCCAGAATAAAATACATAAAAAGTATGACTTTTCAGTATATATTCCCAACAGACGCTGGTTCGACTTGTGGGGTTAGGATTGGGAGTGTCGAGATACCCTAGACCGTATCTTCCTTCGTAGATGGGTATCCTTTCGACATTCCCATCCCAGTTCCTCCAGCCCCGGAGTTTCGGCCAGAGCACGCTAAGGTTTGACCATTTTCTCACTATTTTTTATTCGTCCTTCTTTATTCGTAGATTACTTAGTTTTGTATTATTTCTTAACAGACGGATCAGGCTTGGCTGGATCGTCTTATGCTGGTGATGAGCGGCCTGCGGACCCTTGTTCACCAACAGGATGCTGCTCTGCGTGCAGTTGGGGTTCCTTTTGCTCCTCGACCGGCGAGTGTTTGTCTTTTGATTTCTTTGCTCTCCTTTATACTATTTCCTTATTTTTTTTGTCTCTTTTGACAGCCTCCTGTAGCTGCTACTGTTCCAGCCCCTGCTCCCGCTCCTGCTCCTGCTCCTGCCCCTGCCCCTGCCCCTGCCCCAGTTCCAGCACGTGGTCGCGGGTCTCGTGCTTCTTCCCGAGCCCATCCTCGAGTATCTGTCTCTTCCACCCGGAAACGCTCTAGAGTTGTCTCCTCCTCCTTCTCTGACAGTATCGATGGTGATGAGTTCGACAGACTTTTCAAGGATGATAGCTAGGAGGAGGTCAGTCTTTCTTCCCGCCGAGTCCGCCCGAGACATGAGTGAGAGAGAGACTCCCCCCTTTTCCCCAGTTTTGTTTACCTTTCTCATACATTTATTTTGATGGGCCTGCGTGCCCCAGCTTGACACACTTACTTGATTTATGGGCCTGTGTGCCCCAGTTTACTGTTTTATTGGGCCTGGATGCCCAAGTATTACTTTGCTACTTTTTGATGCGTTTTGGTCGTTCGTGCCATTTCACTATCTGCTTATTCGTCTGCTGTATGATTCTCTCTTATTTACTGCTCAAACTGCCTTAGATGTATAGTTCAGATGTCACAACTAATACAGATCACACAAACTAAAAACTACCCCACACCCGCCATGTTCGAACATGGCGGTCACCATAATATAACATGGCGGTCGCCTGGTCAAAGAAATGATGCCACTGTACTATGCTTTTTGGAGTTGGCGGTCGCCTAATCCAAGATGGCGGCCGCCACAATAAGTGTTCCTTTTACCAAATTTTTGGTTTCCCGCCCTTTTCTACTCTATAAATACTGTCCTGGAGGCCTCATTTGCTGTTGCTCGGACTTAGATGGCCAATCCCCTTTCTTCATGGATTGAGGGACTCTCCCATATTGAACGTTTGAACTTTACCCCTTTTGGCCTAAATGCCCTTTTCTCACTGAGGATCGTGAAGACTAACAGACCTTTACTGATGGCTGCTACACAACTGTGGGATCCGCAGTCTCATGTCTTTCGGTTTGGTGTTAGAGAACTCTACCCCACTATAGAGAAATTTGCTGCCATGTTGGACCTGACTCCGAGCAATTCTGTTATTGTCCCCACTCCCTTTTTCTCTGCTCGGCAGCAAGTGATGCAACTCTGTGGTCTATCTAAGATGGAGGCTTCTCGTCTGACCTCGGGTGACTGTCTTGACATTTCATGGCTTATTGAGAGGTTTCATCCTACTAGTGACCTCAATGATCTAGACTTTTAGCTGCGGCACCGTTATGCACTTTTCTTCTACCTCCTAGCTCAGTATTTACTTGTCCCTTCTGATGGGCGGGTTAGTTGTGTCCTGGTTGACATTGCTGGCTAAATGTGGATGGGGAGAGACTTCGTGCCCCTAGTTTTGGCTGAGACACTGTTGGGCTTGAACACTGTTCATCGTGGCGAAACCACCACCTTTGCTGGTAGCCTTTTACTTCTCCAGGTGATCTTATGATCAAGTTCTCTGTTATACTGCAAAGCTTTTTTCTTACTATTTTAACTCTTGCTACAGATTTGGCTGATGGAGAAGGTAAATCTTGTACAAAAGCCTCCCACTGATGGGCACAATGTCGCTGCTTTCCTTTACCGCCTGCGTTATCAGATATGTGACACTGAAGCATCTTGGCGACAGTATCTTTTTACTTTGACTGGCCCAGACATTACCTGGCAGTGCTCTTGGTGGCGGATTTCTGCTATGACTCTGACCACTATGGATTATCCTAGCGTTCAGCTGATTAGTCTGTGTCAGACTACTTTCTATTATCCTCATAGGATCATGCGGCAGTTCGGGCGAAGTCAGATCATATCTGCCAGCACCCGAGGCAGTATGTTTTCTTCTGCACTGTGAGCTCCTTTCCTAGCACAGTATCGGGATGCCTGGCCTTCTCGTTCATTGATGGAGATGCATGAGTTGTAGTGTTCCAACCTTTCTGCTGAATACAAGACATGGCTGATGCAAGATCGGGAGAAGAAAGATAAAGAAGGAGAAAAACAAGCAACAAAAAGAAGGAAGATTTGAGAACCTCTGCTTTGTTTTGAGAATTTCATAATTTTTTCATACTTTGTTTGTAGAGTTTGGGACTTGCGTGCCCCTCCTTTTATTCAAGACTTTGTAATTATGATCGAAGTAATGACAAACTCCCACTTTACATTTAAGATGGTTTAAATTTATCCAAAGTTTTAATAGCTTTATTATCAGAATTCAAAAATTAATTTGCGTTGGTCTTACTCAGATTCAAAGACGGTTAAAATCAAAGAATGCAGTCGGACTTCTTTTAAAGAAGTGGCCTACGTATCCCAAAAAGATGGAATTAGGCCATAATGTAGTTCGGGCTCGATTTTCGCTCGGGTGTTGACCCTTTCCTTTTTGTAATGCCCTAACTTTTGCCAATGTCGCCCTTTCGGATTTTCGGCCTTGCGGGCTGCTCTAACTTTTACCTGAGTTGCCTTTTTGATTTTTAACTCAGCAAGCTCGTATTTTATCTTTATTTTTACCTCAGAGATAGTACTTTTTGAGCTGATCGAGGTTAACTGGAGTGGAGAACACATTGCCATCCAAGTCCATGATAATAACTGCACCACCGGTCATGATGGTTTTGATGAGAAACGGTCCGGACTAATTTGGCTTGAACTTGCCTCTTGGGTAAAAAATGGAATCTCTGATTTCTTTGAGGACCAAATCTCCCTCTCTGACGTCCCGAGTCTTGACCTTCTTATTGAACGCTCGAGCTATCCTCCTTTGGTAACCTTGCACGTGAAATAGAGCCTGTAGACTTCTTTCATCGAGCAAGAGCAACTCTTCCATTCGGTTCCTCTGCCATTCTGCTTCTGAGATATTGGACTCGGCCACTACTCTTAGTGAGGGGATTTCCACCTCAATGAGAAGCACGACTTCCATCTCGTATACTAAAGAGTACGGCGTTGTTCCTGTTGAAGTTCGGATTGACGTTCGGTATCCCCAAAGTGAAAATGGCAGGTGCTCTGGCCAATCTTTGTGTGAGTTGATTATCTTTTGCAGGATTTTCTTAATGTTCTTGTTTGCTGCCTCGACTGCTCCGTTGGTTTGTGACCGATACGGCGAGGACTTATGAGCCACTATCCAGTACTCCTCGAAAAGATCCAGAACCTCTCCTTGTAAATGTGAGCCATTATCTGAGATAATTTCATGCGGTACCCCGTATCGGCAAAAGATGTTTTGCTTGATAAACTTAGCGACATGGGAGGCCTTCAATACCGAGTAGGAAGTTGCTTCCACCCACTTAGGAAAATAGTCGATGGCCACCAGGATAAACTCATGTCCATTGGATGCCTTCGGGGTTACTTTGCCAATCACGTCAATGCCCCATACTGAGAACGGTCATGGTGACGTTAGGTTATATAGCTGACACAGGGGAACGTGCATAAGGTTTGCGTGAATCTAGCACTTATGACATCTCCGCACAAACTGAATACAATCTATTTCCATCGTCATCCAAAAGTATCCCTGTCGTAGGATTTTCTTGGCTAACATATTTTCGCTCACGTGTGGCCCACAAACTCCTGCGTGTATTTCTTTCATCAGTTCTTGACCTTCTTCAGTATTTACACATAGCTTGTTGACCCCAGAATGTCCTCGTTTGTACAATCTACCACCACAAATGATAAATTGCGCAGTTAGTCGTCGTATTGCCCTTTTATCCCTTTTATTGGCAAACTTGGGATAATCTCTTTTCTCTACGAAGTTCTGAATGTCAAAGTACCATGGAAGGCCGTTACTGCTTTCTTCAATGGCGGCTGTTATCTCATAAGTCGGCTTTCTTTTCTGTTCAATTATCAAAGGCCTCATTTGAGCTCCGGACGGTATATCAATCATGGATGCTAGGGTGGCTAGTGCATCGGCGAACTTGTTTTGCAGTCTTGGTTCATGGGTGAAGATCACCAGTTCAAAGCATGGTATCAGCTTCTCTAGTTCTTGATGATAGAGAATCAAGGTTAAGTCCCTAACTTTCCATTCTCCTCTTGCTTGTGAAACCACTAGCGCTGAGTCTTTGATGACTTCCAGCTTCCTTGCCCCTAATTCTAAGGCTGCCTCCAATCCGTCTAAACATGCTTCATACTCAGCCTGATTGTTGGTGACTTCAAAATTGAGCTTTAATGATAAAGGGACATGCGATTCGTCGGGAGTGACAAGGAGGACTCCTATTCCATAGCCATATTGATTGGATACGCCATCAAAATATAGAGTCCATTTGTCATCCCTAACTTTCATTAGCTGTTCGTCAAGAAACTAAAATTCCATGTCTTCCCCTCCTTCAATTGGTTGATCGGCCAAGAATTCTGCCACTGCCCTGCCTTTGACTGACTTTTAGGTGATGTACTTTAGATCGAACTTTGATAATAGTAGCAACCATCGAGCCAGCCTTCTTGTCAGTGTCAGCTTTTTAAACAGATACTTCAACGAGTCCATCCGAGAGATGATATTTACTATGAAAGACAGCATATAATGCCTTAATTTTTGGGAAGCCCAAACCAAGGCCCAGTATGTCTTCTCTAGCGACGTGTATCGTATTTCTGACCCGATCATCTTCTTTCTCAAGTAGTAGACAGCCTTTTCGATTCTCGTCTCACCTTCTTATGCCAGCATACATCCCATTGCTGAATCAGTTACTGACAAATAGAGAATCAGTGGCCTAGCAGGTTTGGGAGGAGCTAGAATAGGTGGGTTCTGTAGGTATTATCGCACGGCATCAAAGGCGTCTTGACATTTCTGATCTCATTCGAATTTAACTCATTTTTTTAGTAGACAAAAAAGCGGCTCGTAGGTAGTTGTCAGCTTTGTAATGAATCGGCTGATAAACTGTATCTTACCCAAAAAGCCCTGACTTCTCGCTCGATCCTCAGAGGAGGCATTTCCAAAATTGCCTTGATCTTCAAAGGATCCACCTCGATACCCCGTTGAGTGATCATGAACCCAAGCATTTTTCCAGCAATGACTCCAAATGCACACTTCTGCAGGTTGAGCCGCATCTTGTACTTTTAGATCCTTTCAAAGAATTTTTGCAGAGCTGTGATGTGGCCTTCCCGAACCTTGGATTTGACTATCATATCATCCACGTATACTTTGACCTCCTTATGTATCATGTCATGCAATAAGGTAGTCGCAGCCCTTTGATAGGTTATCCCGGCATTTTTCAAGCCAAACGGCATTACATGATAACAATAGATACCGCAAGGCGTGGTGAATGTCGTCTTTTCTCTGTCGTCGGGATCCATCAGAATCTGGTTGTACCCGGAGAAGCCATCCATGAATGACAGCAAGGAATATGCCCCGCTGTATTGTCTACTAAGACGTCGATGTGCGGTAGTGGAAAATCGTCCTTCGGGCTGGCCTTATTCATGTCACAAAAATCCACATAGACTTAGATACGACCGTCCTTCTTTAAAATTGGCACTATATTGGCTACCTATTTTGGATACTCGGTTACCATCAAGAACCCAGCGTTGATCTGTTTGGAAACCTCTTCGTTGATCTTCAAAGCCCATTCTGGATGGATCCGTCTTAATTTTTGTTTGGCCAGTTTAGCATCAGGGTATAGGGGGATGTGGTGTTGGACAATATCAGGATCAATTCTAGGCATGCCTTTGTAAGACCATGCAAATACATCTTTGAATTCTTTTAATAAAGTTATTAATTGTTCTTTTTCAACCAAGGATAAAAAAGAACCAATTTGAACATTTTGTGGGTTAGTTTCATTACCCAGATTTATTGACAAAGTTTCTTCAATTATTGGTTGGGCACGGATTTCTTCTTCTCTTTTTATTAAAAGTTTTATTTCTTCGGAGATATCCTCATCGAATTCAAAATCGTCAGAAAGCATATGAAATGAATCAAACAAAGCAGAGTAACCAGAAACTTCGTTTATTTCATTAAGAACCGTGGGAATTACAAACTTGATGGTTAAAGCAGAGAGAGGAGCACCAATAGATGTGCCCTCAACTACAGACTCTCACTCAAATTCAGACTCAGGATAGATGACCCGCTCATTACAAAACTCGATGGTCCAATTTTTCATTTCTCTTGCAGCAGCATTGACGATAAGTTTGGTGCTGTCGGCTGGCGCGCTGAAACCCATCATGAAGTAGTCCAATTCGGTTATACGTAACTAAGCCATACTCTCATTGAACAGCACTCCCAGGTCGGTACCGTCGAGTTCGTCAGTGTAATCTTCTTCTTGAACCTTCTTTTCTTCCTTCTCTCCTTTCATTGTTTCTTCCTCTTTCGTGTCAGACAACTGGTGGCTAAGAAAGATCTCCAATCCTGGCAGCTTTTGATTGGTTTCTTCGTCAATCCACGACTCTGGGAAGCCACAATATGAAAAATCTTCCCCTTCCTTGACAAAGTATCCATTAAGTGTCCTGGAATAATTAGTGTTTTTCCCCTTTCTAGGCTCTTCCAGATCTTCTCCCATTGGTTTATACCCAAGAACAAAATGGTGTGAAGTCTGCAATACCTGAATGGGTTTTAAGATTCCCTGCTGCTTACGTCCTAATCCCATGCCATGGAAGAATGAAATTTTCCTCATCATCATTAAAGCTCGTGGGTTGACATACCTTTCTTCTTCATTCATCAGCGTCTGAACAGCCTGTGCTTCATTGAACTAAAAACCACTGAGTAACACATCATCTTCATTATGCTGAACTTCTAGCAGAGTTGTGCCCTCTCCTCCTTTCATGGGGTGAATACTGTCCTCTCCATGAATGGTCAAAACTGTCCCGTTCTTTATTAACTTTAGTTTTTGGTGAAAGGTAGATGGTACTGCCTGGACATTTGGATCGTCTAGCCATGGCCTACCCAACAGCAGATTGAAGGAGGCTGGCACATCTAGTACGTGAAACTCAACTGATGTCTCTAGTGGTCTCGCTGAAATGGCAAATGATACCAGTCCTAATACATCCCTTCTTGTGTTGTCATAAGCTCGCACTCCTTGATTGCATGGAGTGAACTGGTCCGGCCTCATCCCTAAGCAGATGGTTGTTCTCAATGGGCAGACGTTCAAGGCAGACCTATTATCATTGAGGGTAATCAGGACCCATTTTTCTAGGCACTTGACGGTGATATGAAGCGGCTGGTTGTGACTTTTTTCATTAGCGGGAAAATCCTTATCAGAAAAGAAAATAAATTTTGGTTCAGCTGCTGGCAGAATAAGCCCAATGAGCTGCTCGGGGGTTACATCTATCTGGACACTGTCCTTGTTCAACACCTTCAAAATAGCTTGTCTATGTTTATGTGACGCCATCAATAATCCCCAGATACTGATGCCGGCCTACGTCTTTTTCAACTGCCTTAATACAACATCCTCCTCCTCCTCCTCTTGCTCTGTTTCTTTCCCTTTTTCACTTGGCTGTCCCTTCTCTAGCTGAGCTGGCTTAAATTGTCATCCACTTCTTGTTAGGTGTTCCACACCATCTTCGGGATCCCATAACCCTGACATCACATTGTTAGTCTATCTTACTTCATTTACGTGCAGAGGGCTTTCAAATGCCCACAAATCATTTAAGTCACTAACAACTGCCCTTTCCCTTCTTTTCTCGTCATCTTCGATAGCCCATGTATTATCAATTTCTTCCCAAATATCTTCCTCGATAAAATTCACTTGCTGTTCCTGGGCAGCCCAGAAAGTAGTCCACTCTGCCTCGTTCGATTTCAACACAATTCTTACCAGCTAGTAGGACTGCATCTCATTGACGTATACTTCCTCCTCAAAAAGTTGGAAAAGAGTGATGCCATCAAGTGCATGGCCAAACCCATAAGGTCGAGTCGGGTAATCCAATGGCCAGTTATCTTCTTCGTTGCACTCCTCCTCTTGTTGGTAGACTTGGATTAGCGGTCGATATCATTCCCAGGCATTATCATTCTATTCTTCCATCCTTTCTCGACTGCCTCTAATCATCATGAACGAGCATGCTGTCTGATCCTCGATTATCGAAATACAAGGCGTGATAGGTGTGCTGAACAGATGTGCTGACTCGAGTCCTCTGATTCCCTCAGAGACATGTAATTCACCATAGCTTTTCTAGCATGATTTGGCAGTGAGTTGGTTACGACATTTGGCTTTAGGGTGGCTGATGGAGGAGGGATCACTTTGTTGTCAATGAGATTTTGGATCTCATGTCGGAGCCTCATACATTTATCAGTTAAATGCCCGTGACCCTTATAGAAGACGCAGTATTGAGAGGCATTGTGTCTTGGCAGCAGGGAATCGGGTACATGCATGGGGTCTAATGGTTTGATGAGCCCCTTCTCGATGAGTCGATTCAGGACGGTGGATAAAGAAATGTTGAGGGGAGTAAACACCCTCCTTTGCCTCTGTTACTGTTGGATGTTATCTAATTTTGGGCATTATTGGATTACTGGGCAGAAGAGGATGGGTTCAGTAGGTTTACCTCGTTTGAGCGAGACACGAGGTTGGTGGTAGCAGATTGGTTCTGGTTATTTGTGGGGAAAGTCCTTCTGGGCTTCTGGGCTTCTGGCTTGGCTCAATTTTTTCAATATCCCCAGATTAGATTACATCTTCTATCTGAACCCCAGCATCAATCAATTGCTCGAATGTAGAGAGTGGCTGCGTGATCAAATAACACTTCAATGGGGACTGTAGGTTCTTCACCACTATCCTTACTTGTTCTTTCTTAGAGGGCCAATTTGTCATCTTGGCGGCCTTGCCCCTCTACCGGGTCAAAAAATCAACAAAAGACTCTCGGCTCTCCTGTCGGGTCGTTTCGAGCTCTCGAGTAGTGACGTCCAGCTAGTCGTTATAGCTGTACTGACTAATCTCTTTGTGCAGCCCCAGAAAGCAACCAATGGAACAATTGGGCCTTAAGCTGATCATCGATCCCCATGGGGGAGAGAGTGCCAACATACATTCTCAGGTGGATACGAGGATCCCCAGTGCCGTCAAACATTTCCATTTCTGGCATCTTGAACTTCTTGGATAGTTTTGCATCCAGGAATAAGCACAAACCACCAACATCTAGCATATATTCTTCTACTCCTTTAGGTTTCCTCAGCACCTTTTCTATCTGGTCAATCTTTTCTGCTAGTGCGAATTCCCTAGACTGAGTAGTATTTTCATCTTCTACCACAATCGGGCAGGGAACCCGAGGTGGCACAACAACTTGTGGTATCTCTGGTCCCGAGATGTCATCCCAAAAATCTTTGCCATTCTCATTCATATTGTCTGGCTGCCCATTCACACCGAGCATACTGGCCTGAATTGCTTGTATGTGTGGCTGACATTGAGTTTGAGCTTGGGTCTGCTGCTCCACAGCTCGCTGTATCTCAGTAATAGCCCTCATTAGGGCTATCAGATTAACTTCGTTCTCTGCCATGTTTATTGATTCAGAAACTCTGCGAAGTCTGCCTAATTTCGATCTTACCCAAACTTGTGTCGACTATACTCTTTCCGGATCAATGGTAACCCACAGAAAAACCTGATCCCACAAGTAGAATAACCATTCTCAGACATTTTTCAAAAGAATTCAAACAATAGACAGCAAATATCTCAGATACCCAAAACAGTTAAAATTGAAATAATGCCCCTGTCGGGCTCACACCACCAGCATAACAACTAAACATCTGAAAATACAAGATGAGAACCAAATGGGATAGATCAACCGAGTTGGCGTTCCGACAAAAAGAAAATTCTAGCCCTCAAGAGGTTGGTTCGACCTATGAGTCTAAAGGAAAATCGGCAGCATAACGGTGGAAAAACTTTCTCACATAGGTCGAAAGAAAGGGGTTTGAAGAAAGAAAGCCCAGACTAAAATCGGGATATAGAATTAGCAACCCGAGAAGAACCCAGAAGGTGGAGAAATAAACTTAAAGGTCCAAAACGAAACACAGGCATGACCCTGGGAAGAAGCTTAATACAACAACAGGGAAGAACTGACAATTCGAGAAGAACCCAGAGGAGAGAGAGACTATCCTAGAGGTGTTAAAACAAAATACGGGCATGACCCTGGGAAGAAAACTACGACGTGAAAAACTGATCAGGGTGAAGGACAAAACTCAGGTAAGAACTCGAAGGCAAAAAAACCTAATCTAATCAAAGGATAACAAAAAATCCAGGCCGAACCTGGGGAAAGAACTAGTCTAATCCGAACAAATAATCCTAAATATATACAATCAAAACATACAATAAAAAAATACATAATCCTATTAGGGTTAGCAGCACCTAATTGGGGGGTTCTAAGTTCACTATATGCAAAAGGTCAGTTTTAGTCAATTAAAAAGGGTACCTTATGAATAGAGTCGGGTATATACCTCACATGCCAGGAGTGGTGCAGAACATGGTCAAATAGTACGCTCGAACCCTTTTACTGCACCTATGGTAGCGTACAATCAGTAATGGTTGCCCGTCATCCCAACAATCCCCGAAACTGATTAACGTTCAGGGCATCAGGTCGACCAAGCAGCGGGGTTTGAAGAATAATGCATATGCATGCTAAAATGAAAATGAGAAATTTTATTAAGAACCGATAATGTTTTCATGTATAGCACTCTTATTTGATTTTATAAACCAGTCATCAACAGAGTCGCCGAAAAATACTGTGGCGTTGGGATTTAAGGGTCAAAAATAAGAGAATTCAACAGATATTTTGGAAAATACTTTAGCACTTTGAAAACTAAATTTTGAAAACCCCTTTTTATTAAAAATAGAGTCACCACTTAGTTTTTGAGAAAAACTAAGAAAAATGAAAATGGCTTACTGATCTTGAAAACGTTAACCAGAGAAAGAGGGTTCGGGGGCTAAGGTACGAATCGGAGAAGGTGTTAGGCACCCCGTTCGCCCAACTATAAGGTTGGCCTCTATTAATTATTATTGGTTTCTTAATAGAATTTTTCAAATGCATACAAATAAAGAATGCAGAGGTGAAGAGGGAACATCCAAAATCAAATATGAAAATACAAAATATATGTACATAGCACTCCAAATCAAAACAAATAAAGAGGTAAAATCCTAAATTCTAAGATATGCAATTTCTAACTAAAGGGATACATGGAATATATTCACATGTGATTTTACAAAAATAAGTTAACTATCATGATTTGCCTAAAAGAACGAAATATACTAAAAGATGTTAAAATTACCTAAATATGAATTTACTACAAAAACGAGCTAAACTATTCTAAACATGCATTTAAAGAAAATAACCGAAACATGTATAAACATACATTAGATAAGCATTTAATACTAAATGTAAAGATGCATAAAAATTCTATATTAAAAAAAACTTACTAACAAAAGAAAATAATGGCTATATGAAAAAGAAAAATTAAAGGTTTAAAGAAAAATAAAAAAAAGAAAGTTTATGAAAGAAAAACATGCTATAATGAAAAGGGTAGAAAATGTTCATTTACTAAAAGAAAACTTAACTATTCACCTAGCTATTCTCTTCTTAAGAAAATTACATTTAAAGGTGAAAACTAGTTTAAATGACTTTTTATAATTTTTGGGTTTAATAAAGAGAAAGAAAGATAAGATGAGATAAAATATTATGAAAAGAAAATAAAGTTTTAAAAGAAAAAAAATAGAGTTTTAAAAGAAAAAAATAAGTACTAACATTAAAGAAAAGAAATACTAAAGTTAGTAAAGAGAAAATTAAAAGAAAAAGAAAATAGGACATTATAAGGGAATTTAAAACTATTGATAAAAGAGAAAAAAAAGAAAATAAAATATTAGCAAAAGAAACTACATTAACATTAAAAGAAAGAAAAAAGAGTTAAAAAGAGAAGAAAATAAAATGGAGCATTAAACTAGTGTTACAAGAAAAAAAAGGAAATAAAATAAAATGCTATTAGAAGGAAAATTAGACTAACTAAAGGAAAAGAAAATAAAAGAAAATAAATGCTAAAACATTAAATTAGCATAAAAGAAAAGAAAAAAAGAAAAAAAGAAATGCTAGAATTAAATGGGTATAATATTGATGATTATAACCATTTTAATATAAGTGATTTGAATTACAATAATATCGACATTGTTTTGTTGTATCGTTTAATTATATTAGCACTAATTTGATGCATATATTAAAGAAAACAACAATGTGCTTAGTGTGAATGTGTGAATTAAGCAACGGATTAAACGATTAAACTAAATGAAAGTAATTAAATAAGAACAAGATTAACTATGTAAATAAGAAGGAATACTTGAATTGAAATTAAATGTAACCCGATCACCCCAAAAGAGAGAGAATAGGGTTAGAAAGAACGGGGATCCAAACAAGGTACCTGAATTGTGGAATTCTCAAGTCGGGAATGTGCTCAGATGGGCCAATCCTCGGGTGGTGATCCAAGACTTCAATGTAGATCGGAAGCTCGGCAGGGTTTCGGCGTTAGAGTTCGGGTTCACTCGATATATTGGCAGAGTCTCTCTCACTCAAAATTCATACTAAAAAAGTACGCTGGGGTATGGTATTTATAGAATTCTTCAATCAATGAGATGTTGCCACGTTTTGGGACACGTCAGTTCATTTGGAGTTGGCGGTCGCCATGTTTTTGAAAGGTTCCACAAAGTTCTATGGCGATCGCCATGATGGGAGTTGGCAGTCGCCACGTTTGGCTAGGATTTCCAAGAGATTCTATTGGCGGTCACCACAATGAACATGACGGTTGCCTTACTTGGGCAGCAAGTTTCGATGGTTCTACAAAATTTTATTAGTTTGAAGGTTCTGGGTTCAAATACCGAGCTTGGATTACTTCCCGAGAATTGTACCGAGGCACTATTCTACCTGTTTTCATCATCAGATTCACCTAAGATTGGGCGGGATCAAATTGGGGTGTCTACACCAGTCGACTGAACCCCCCTCCAGGTGACCCAAACAACACACTGGAATCTCGCCAAAAATGCCCAAAAACCACTGTCCAGTCGACTGACCCCACAGTCCAGTCGACTGAACCTCAAAAACCAAGATCCAGTCGACTGGGCTGAGGCGGAAACAATTTTTTAGGCTACGGGTTTAGCCCTCCAAACCTCGATTCAACGCCTCCAAATCTAATCCAACGCCCTCGAACATACCCACGCCAAAGCCTAACACCAAAACCTTGAAAGAAACACCCGACACTCGATCACATCCATCGAAATTGACAAAAACAGATTTTAAACCCAAAAACCCAACTTTTAAACAAAATTAGATCTCATGCAATCTAATCCGTAAAAACACGCACGATTACATGTAGCACCCTTATAAGACAAAAGAGTTTAGGATCCTATCTCGATGAGTTAAAAACTCAATGCCTTGAACCATGTGCAAAATCGAGCTTCACCAGAATAGAATTCCGCCGGGATGGATGCGTAGACCACGATGCCAATAACAACGATCAACTGTTGGATCATCGAAAATCGAGCCCCGAGCCCCTGAGAAGTTAGAAAGAAGGCAGAGAGAAAATGGAGGAAACTTAGCGGAGAAGTTTTGAAAATATCTTTTGAAAATATCCAACTCCAGATATTTATAGGTCACGAAAATATCTTTTTTTTTAAAACCCGCTTCATAACGCTTAACGGCCCCTGAAACCAACCCCGCATGCATATCTAAGCCGGATCATGCTTCAAAACGCATATAAACATGCAGAAACCAAAACACTAAATGTGCGTCAAAGAACGCCGAAAAAGAAAACGGATCATGGTTTCAGAACTCTAGCCCCCTTAAAGGAATTTTGTCCCCAAAATTCGCCACAAGGTTTAAAGAAACAATCCGGTCAATCGAAATCAATGCAGGTACACGAGATGGTTAGTCAAACCATTCCTAGGATATAGTCAAACAAGGTCAGGCATCCTAAACAATGGCCAACTATCTCAAAAACTCGGGATCTACAACTCACTCCAACCTCATATCATCACCAACCACTGCCTCAACATAGCACACCACCCACGGAATCTATCACCAATTTCCAAACAGGTGCAACAAGAAAAAAGCAATGCTTCTGCGTCAGTAAGAACACTAGCATAAAATTTATACACTCAGAAAGTACCTCTGTTCACTGGAGGCATAGTTGCATCATCAAGCACAACCGGTACCTTAAAAGAACTGGGAGCGGTAAGTGCATAAGCTTGGCCCTGTGTCATCCTGGTCTGTCCACCATAACCCGGCACCATCGGCAGCCGCACTGACTGAACTAAAGTTCCCATATCTGTCGCTCGGGAAGTTTGAATGACAGAATGCTACTATCGATTCTGCACAAATGAACCCTCTGGTGTGCCTACAGTTCTTGCCACACTCTCTATCTGGGGATAGTTCCTGCGAATATGTCCCATTTGGCCACATCCATAACAAATCTGTAACTCCCTCCCCTGTGACAGAATTCATGAACCCTGGGACTTCCTCGTGTTGGAGAGAGGGAGCCGCGCAGCAAAATTTTTTTTTTGAATCAACGTCATGACCATAAAAACGACGTATGAGATTTTCATGAAAAACAAAAACTATACAGATTTTAATAGTTTAATACCTTTATGAAACTTGTCGATAAGTTTCTAAAAATCCTGAATACATTTAAGATGACCTTGCAACCTTCTCACGTATGATCCAGACGCACTACGATGATCACGATGTGTGGGCACCGATTCCGATCGAAGTGTTTTTCGTACCATTTGGTTACTTCTCACACCATAATCTCCAAAAAGGAAAAATTCATTGCCAAAGAGGAGAAGGGGGAGGCAGCTATGTAGGAGTATTAGGGTTAGGGTTTGATTAATGAGCCTCCTTTTTAATATTTATTAATATATCAAAATTATATTAAGTATATACTCTTTTTCCTAAAATGATATAAAGAGATATACTTAACATAAATAATCAATCCCATCATCTCATAGGGCCGGCCACTTAGGGAGTAAACTCTAGGTGTGCCAAATACCAAAATCGCCCCTCATTAATTTAATTTAATTCCCGAATGTCCCCGACGGCAAAATCGGCATTCCAATTAAATTAAATAATTACCGAAACCAACAAGAAAAATATTCGTGCATATTATGGGCAACGTGAGGGATCACGAGGAAGTATAGGACTCGAGCTAACGTACGAGAAAACCGGATATCCCTAACTTTGTCCCTGAGTTAGATCCTTTTCCGTACGAACCAGAACTTATTTCACTAAAGGTCCTGACTGAACTCCCAGCTCTAACTCAAATTATGTCTTCAGTTTCCAATTATCAAATACACTGAATTCTCCCCACGTTTAAGATGTGAATTCCCGATAAATAAATTAAGTTACTGACAATCCGATTTAATTATCCTCTTCTCCTAGCAACCGCACCGCTTAACCTTTTGATATGCCGGATCCGAAGATCCACTGTACAGGTTTAGTATAATCAAACCTATAAGCAAAGCACACG
>JAULJZ010018123.1:0-15925 GCA_032270985.1 Heliamphora pulchella
ACTCCAAGATCTCTGAACAGTTCAAAATCCCAAACAGAGCATGAATCCAGACCCACAAAAGTCCACCAGAAACCTGCCAAGTGAATACTACAGCCACACGGTTTCGTTAGGATTCCCACTTTGCCAAGAGCTAGAGGTACAACCATATGCACACAACGGTTAACGATCCTCAACTAATCACTGCAAAAGAACTCTGCGTTTCAATGCCAACTCCCTTATCAACAAGGACAAGCGCACACATTCCTGGTCTATTGACTCGACCTCACAAAGAACACAATCCAGACGGTTCAACCATCATCCAAAACAAGCCACACCGACTAGATTACCACGACTTATCATGTTTACCACACTCACACGTACTCCTTTACGGTCTTCCACCATGGGAGAATACTAACCCCATCATGCAATTCTTTACGGTTCCCAACCGCGGGAGCAGTCGGATCCCAGGTCACATATAGAGACATTCAGATGCAGAGCGTCTCGCACCACGCGTCGAAGCCATGAAGAATCCATCTTATAATTACCCAATCACAGCGACACAAGTCCTTAAGTCACAACTCCAAGGGTCACACACGGGAATAGATCTATTGAGATTCTATAATCTCAAATCACAACCAAAACCTGAACCAATCAAGAACTTGGCATCTTCATCTAATCAAGATAAAACAACTCGCACTAGACAATCGTCTACAAGAAAACTCTCTCTCTCTTTCCATCCAAAGGAAGAAAAGGGCCAACAAGAAACCATGACCTAACCTCAGCGTATTGGAGTACTCCTCAACACTTAGCCTCTAAGAACTCTTAAGTCCTACCTCGAGGCCATATTGACTATAGTCACACAGCTGCTGTCAACCACGATCACGATACTCAGATCATCAGCTACACCAAGCTCTTAGTGCTCAAACCTCATTCACACGCGTGAACACCAGCCATCCGTATATCTGGTACAACACTTACCATTGCACCCAAGACCTCACTCCACAAGGTTGCGCTTACTCACCTAACTCCTGCTAGGCAAACCATGATCACATCACAGCCTCGAGCTCACGGTTCAAGGCACAGCATCAAACAAAGGGAACCTAATTATGTGACCTTTCATTTAGAGTTACTAACAACTTCCCACAACCATGCAGACACCTTCCGCACTTTCGCTCTCAAAGCATACATCGATCACAGGCATCGTACCCTTCGATTTCTCACCCATCACCCCAGGCCAGCCAAACCACACGGTACATTGCTGAACCTTATAACTCCACACTTCATTCCCATGGGCAAACAACATACCCATTTTTAAACCTAAGGTGGAACACAAACAACCTCCAGACATATCATACCCAGGATACGTCATCTCAGCACTAAGCCAACCACACGAACCTTACACAGTTTCCAAACGTGATCTCCTAATCACTAGGATATCAACCAAACCACAGACCTACATTCCCATAGGAATCTCACAGAACCAATATTTGTCACAGGGACCCTTACACATTCCCATACAGTTGTAACCTGTGCTCTTCCCAGCATAATAGCAACTCATACTCATTCCCACATCCTTGAGCTCATGTACTCGTAACTCAAGTCTCAAACCTCAAGGAGGTATACAATGTCTAAGGTCATCAGAACTACTCTGACTACCTACAACATCCTCAGATGCTACGCTGACTACCGTCAACATCCTGTTGATCACCATCACCCTTCTACTGTCAAGGATATTCCCAGAACCATTCATGTCTTGTTGTCTCAGTATATACTTGGTCAAGGATTACTACACTCCCATTCACTATGTTCCTGTCTATACCCCATCCTGAGTACACGGCTCATGACATAGCATGGCTCACGACGTATCTAATCCATCACATGGCCAAAACAACGTACATCAAAATCCCAAAAGAGATTACCACGCTCCTCAGATCTTCCACCAATCTAGTCATAATGACTGATTCTCGGGGTCTCCGATACCTCATCACCCGAATACAACTACAACTCTCGAGAGGAGTCAGCTACCCAAGTCAAAGCCATCAACCATACTTCGACTATACCTAAACAAAACTCTGCTCAAACAATCAACGGTTTGCTAACTGAGGCCAACCTCACACGGCTGAACCCAACTCACTGATGAGTTCCACAACATACCCAGCGATCGATGCTCAACCCATAACCCTGTCTCTGCAACAATTACTGCAACCACTGCAATTGAGTCGCACATCCAAGACCCAAACCACGGTCTCGTCGTCTCTAAGGGTGTACAGGTCATATATGAAGAAAGCATGAAACATGACAATCTAAGGTCGATCTATCATGTTATTTTTATCACATACCACATAGTCATGCTAACACATAACCACGACGATCATGCAGACACATCACCGATACCGAGGAGAATTGATAAGAATGACACATCACTTTGGATAACCTACTTAGATTTCCTGCTAGAAATCACGTCCATGAAACACATTTCTAACTTAGCTCCCAAGTTTGTTAGTTCAAACGTCCGAAGGCAAGACTAATCAATCCTAAGATCTAACCTCCATGCTCACATATACACGACATCAACATACTCATATTCCAAACACAGGCAACCAAGCACACACACATCCTCACAAGATGATGCACCCTCCTCCCACAGCTCATAGGTATTCGAACCCAGAGCTTTGATACCAAGTTGTCACACCATAAACTCTGGGTCACACGAAAAGCCACAGAACAACCACCAAACTGCCCAAACACAAACAGATGGAAATCCCTAAAACCCAAACAAGGCTAAAACCTTTATAAAAATACACTATCAAGGGTTTAGTTGATTTAAAAGAGTAGCAAAAGACTACAGTTACAGCCCACAAGCCAAGCCTTTTTAAAGAAACAAAATACATGTTTTAAACAAGAAAATCTTTAGTTTTAAAAGAAGCTTAGGTCGTTCCCAAAATCTACCTCGAAGCACAAGAGTTTATATGAAGGAAAAACTATTTGAAAACTCCGTTTGTAAAACGTTGAACTGAACAATGAAAAACGTAGTAAGAAGCTACGTAAAACAACAACCAACTCAAGGTTCTCTCGAAAGCATTAAAACATGCATACATCCATAATAATAACATATGACTTACAACATGTTACAAATAAACATGAGACATATACAACAGGTATAAACTACCTATCAAGACAAACAGAGGTCTTGACATCAGCTACCTCCGGGCTCCACCAGATCAACCTACAAGACCACGCTTACCTGAAAAAGTTTTACAGCAAAATTCCACACCGTGAGCCGAAGCGCAATAGAAACAGACAATAAAGCTGTAAAGCAGGTTCTGCAATCATAAGCATACAAGCTCAACCACAGGAGCTAAAAAGGTTTTACATCATAAAACCCCACGTTTTCCAATCAAACTCCCAAAACAGTTATCCCTTCACAACCAATCATTAAAATAACGCAAAACCACAGTTTACAGTTGAAGGAAAACAGTAACCAAAATGTCATTTTTCTACTCGGATCACACATCGAGGAAAAATAAAAGATATTTTTCACCCAGAACACACATAGCCGAGGAAAATAAAACAATATGCTCCACTCGGGCTACACTACCGAGGAGAAAGAGTAAAACAGATCCACTCGGAACATGCAGCCAAAGATCAAGCAAATGAATCCTATGTACCAACTCTGCCACAAAGGGACAGAGGTAGCAACTTTAGATCCCTGTCCATTATCTAATCCCCATACATCATGGGATCGGTTAGATAAACACAAGTTCTATACGGAGCATCATGACGTAAATGCTGACTTTACGGGCCCGACAACCCGAGGGACAAAAGCACCCAACCGACCTTCTTTACGAGAATTACCCCAAAGGATAACAAAGGTACTTACTCTGCGCACGTTTTCAGACTTTCACCGAGGGTAACTCGTGCCAAATACCCATCATCCAGGCACATCTACGAATCATTTAAAAACTGAACTGTAGCTCAACTACGAAAAACATTTTCATAAAATACATTATTCATGCATTTAGATCCACCATCAACATGGAGATCAAACCAAAAACATTTTCAAAATGTTTTTTTCTATTTTTAACAAAACGTTTCAAAACTGAGCCTCAACCCTAAGGGTTAGCTCCAAACCTCCAAAACATAAAATGTTGAGATTTTTCACAAAACTATCGTTTTCCAACAAAGACCACCATTTTCTACCGTTTTCAAGAACACCCTTTGAAAATCATAAAATCACACGTCATACGATGTCATAAACTAAGAAAAGCAAAAAACATGCTTTTTACCAGAAAACTAAGGTTTAAACATAAATATGACATTTCATGCATTCTCTTCCCGGTAAAAACACATATAATTATATAAAACACCCTTATACAGCAGTAGGGTCTAGAATCCTACCTTGGAGAGTCAAAACTCGAAGCCTCGAAAACTAAACCTTGTCGAAACGAGAATCTGTCCTGATATATATGAAGCCTCCAGCACCAACATTGAGGATCCACTGTTGGATTGCTGAAAACTGAGCCCTAGGGCCTTAGAAATCTAGAGAGAAGGCAGAGAGAATAAAAACATAGCTTAGAAGTAATCTTTTCCAAAATATCTCCAAGCCTGATATTTATAGAAAAACACCAAAATTCTTAGTTCAGTCGATTGGACCCTTTGTTCAGTCGACTGAATAGCCTACTGGAAACATAAAAAATGCCCACCGCCACGATCCAGTCGACTGAACACCCTAGTTCAGTCGATCGAACTTGAAAATTTTGGTCCAATCGACTAGGCCAACCCCTTAAGTCGACCGAACTACTGGGCAATGTGTTTTTCCACGTAAAAACTAGTTTTTCAGCCCAAACGCTAGCCAAACAAGCCTTAACAGAACCCGAACACGCGACAAGGTGTACTTAAAACCTTCCGGAGGGTCCGAGATAATTCGAACACTTAATCCTTCCAAAATGAATCAGGTCAGGGTCTCACAACATGAATATCATCTATGAATGGTTTATGTTTCAAAGTCGTAGAACAACATGTGTAGACGTGTTTTAGCATTCCCGAGTTTGGTTGAGACCTATTTAGTTGAGATTTGTGTTGAAAAACCCATTTTGCGTCGAAAAATAGTTTGCCCAACAGTTCAGTCGATTGGATTGGTGTCTCCAGTCGACTGGATCGTCTGTTGGTGGGTTCAGTCGACTGGGCTGAGCCATCCAGTCAACTAAGGCGTGGCGGTGGAAGAGTTCTAGTGTTTTGGACTACCTTCAGTCGATTGAGTTAGACCCTTCAGTCGACCGAACGACCCTTCAGTTGACTGGGTAACCTTTTTGCCGAGCCTATAAATATTCCAGGGGGCTGTTTCATTTGGGAAAACTTATTTTCTTCCCTTCTCTCTGCCTTCTCTCTATATTTTTGGATTGCTTGAGCCTAGTTTTCGACGATTAACTTGTGGATCCTTGCTATTCACGCTGCTAGCTTCGTATTCATCCGAATAGATTCTCATTTCGACAAGATTTGGTTTTTGAGGCTTCAAGTTTTAACTCACCGAGGTAGGATTCTAGATTCTACTATTGTTAAAAGGTGTTACACGCAATTATATGTGTTTTCACCGGGTAGAAAATGCATCAAATGTCATATTTATGTTTAAATCTTATTTTTTTGGTAAAAAGCATGTTTTTCACTTTTCTTGGTTTATTACATCATATGACTTGTGGATGTATGGCTTTAAAAGGTGATTTTGAAAACGGTGAATTTTATGAAAATCTCGACACTTTGTGTTTTGGAGGTTTGAGGCTAACCTTCGGGGTTGAGTCTTAGTTTTGAAACGTTTTGTTGGAAATGGAAAAAAACATTTTGAAAATATTTTTGGTTGATCTCCATGTTGATGGATGGATCTTTATACATGTTTACTGTATAAATTGTGGAAATGTTTTCGTAATCGAGCTACTGGTTGGTTTTTGAAATGTTTCTCTAGATGTACTGGGATAGCAGGTATGTGGCATGAGTTACCCTTGGTGGAAGTCTGAAAATGTGAGCAGAGTAGGTGCTTTGTACCTTTGGGTTAGTTCCCATAAATTAAGTGGTTGTGTGCTTTGTACCATCGGGTTTCGGGCCCGTAAATTAAGCAATTACGTTGTGGTGGCTCTGTATAGAACTTGTCATTACGTAACAAGTCTTAAATGATTCAAGGATTAGGTAATGGGCAGGAGTCTATAGTTGTTACCTCTGTCGTTATGACGGAGTCGATACATATGATTCATTCTTCTTTTTCCATAGTTGTATGATCCGTGAAGGAATAACATTTTGGTTACTGTTCTCGTTGACTGTAACATGTTACTTGCATTAGTTTTAATGCTTGGTTTTGTCTGTGTTTGAGTTAGCTCTCACCATTTGATTGCATATCCTGCTTTACAGCTTTATAGTCTGTTTCTATTGGGCTTCGACTCACGGTGTGAGATTTTGTTGTAAAACCTTTTTCAGGTCTGGAGATAGATGATCATGAGGAGCTGATCTAGTGGTGCCCGTAGTGGTAGAAGACTTTACTAGTTTTCCCTTTTTGTATGCCTGTTTCTGAAGGCATGTTTTGTACGCCTTAGGGCGATATATTTATGCATGTTGGAATTGGATATTTACTGCTTATGAGAGATGCATATTGGGTATTCTCCTAATTTTAATAGGTGGATTTGAATGTATCAAAATCTATTTTCTTTAAAAATTGGTGTTTGGTGAATTTTCGCGTGACCCTAGATTTTAGGGCGTTACAACTTGGTATTAGAGCTCTGAGTTCGAATACCTAAGAGCCATGGGAATAGGGTTTGTCACCTGGTGTGAGGATAATCGTGTATGATTGCTTGCATGTGTTTAAACGTTTAAATAACATGATGATAGCCTTTTAAGCAAGATCGTTTGTGTATATGTGGGTATGGAGGTTGAGTTGAATCTCAAGATTGATTAGTCTTTCCTTCGGGCGTTTGGATTAACATGTTTGGAAGCCAAGTTAAAAACGCGTTTGGCCGACGTGTTTTCTAGTAAGGAATCTGAATAGGTTATCCAAATGGATGAGGCTATCATGTTGGTTCTCCTCGGTATGTGAGATGTGTTTACATAATCTTAAGTGATTATGTGTCAGCATACTTATGTGTGTTATGTTTTAAGCACATGTTGTATGAAAGCTTATCTTGTTATATTACCTTCATATAGAATTATGTCCACGCAGGGAGGAAGGGGACGGGGTCGTGGTCGAGGCCGTGGCCGAGGTCGTGCGTATGTACTGGTTTTGAAAGAAGGGGACGTTCATGCCCCACAGGAATAGGTGGGCGGTGCTGACGTTATATAGGTGATACTTACTACTATGAGAGCAATGGAAGAGGCGACCAGGGCTAGAGTGAGGGCTCCTGAGCCAACATCTTCTGTGGCAATGAGGTAATTTTGGCGGTTAGATCTGCCAACCTTTAATGGGGAGCCGGACCCCAAAGTTGCTATTGAGTGGTTGAAAGATGATCTTCGATACCCTAGATATTGTGGGAGATGCTTTGCGAGTGAAGTTGGCAGAATTCTAACTGCGAGAGGATGCGAGGGAATAGTGAAAGTTCTCTAAAACCATGGTGGATGGTACGTGGGCGGTTTTTACTAGAGCCTTTCTGGAGAAGTATTTCTCGAGTTCTTTGAGAGATACATATAGAGAGGAGTTCATTTCTCTTGTTCAAGGGAACCTTACTGTGGTCAAGTATGAGACCAAATTCGTGAATCTGTCGTGGTTTGCAGCTGAGATGGTGTCTACGGAGGAGCTGGGCACCAAACGGTTTGAGAGGGGTCTTCGACCTGCCATCAAGGATAGAATTGTCGCACTGGGTTTGTGTGTGTACACCGAGATGGTGGAAGCTGCTATCTAAGTAGAGAACTCACTGGCCGAGAGCCACAAAGCTAGGGAGAGTAGGAGATAGTAGAGTGATGGAGGTACACAGCTTCAGGGGCATATGAATAAGTGCCGAAGGTCATCTGAGCTGAGTTCTCAGTCTGTACGTTCATTTCAGCCACTGTTATCCACACCCACACCTTTAGTGGCCTCGAAAGGAAGGCCAGAGCAGAGGGAGATTATCTGTTATCGATGTCGGTAGCCGAGGCATCGTTCGCCAGAGTGCCCACAGAAGGGCCAGGTCCAGAGTTCAGCACCTGTCCAGTCACAGGGGAGAGACCCACCAGTGTGTTTTAAGTGTGGTCAGTCTGGGCATATTCGCAGATACTGTCCCCGAGGAGGGAGTGTTCAGAGTGTGACGGGAGCATCGATTGCTCCATCTACCCAGAGATGAAAGACTCTGCAGCAACCTTAGGCCCAGATGTCTAGGGTTGCAGAAGAAGGTGCCTCAGCACAGTCTGTGAGGCAATCGTCAGCCCAGGGTTATGGTGGACAGACCAGAGCACCACAGACCAGAGCTTATGTCCTTGCTGATCCCAGTGCTTCCAAAGCACCAGTTGTGCCTGATGCTACGACTACTCCATCCATGGTCAAAGGTACTCTTCTAGTGTATAGATCATGGGCCAGTGTTCTTATCGACACAGGAGCATCGTATTCTTTTATTTCTTTTACTTTTACATCTGCATTGGGATTGGTGACAGACCCGTTGGGTAGTGCATTAAGCGTAGAGACCCTAATAAGTGGGAATGCGGTGTTGAGTAGAGTTTGCAGTTCTTGTGAGTTAGGAGTCGTTGGTCGTTGTTTAGAGTTTGACTTGATCATTCTAGACATGACCGCGTTTGATGTTATCCTGGGAATGGACTGGCTGACTACCTACCGTGCCTTTACAGATTGTGAGCGATGGAGGGTGTCGATCTGTACACCGGAGGGTAACTGTTTTTACTTTGTGGGTGATCGGGATGAGGGCTTGGTGTCTATGCCGAACGTTGTTCAGAAGCGAGGGAACTTGGGTTTCCTCTTTTTTGCTCTCATATTGGATGAGACGGTTGGGGTACGAGGGGAGTTACCTCCTGTGGTTTGTGATTACCTAGATGTCTTTCCAGATGACCTATTCAAGTTGCCACCGAGTCGTGATGTGGAGTTCTCTATTGATCTTGTTCCTGGAGTTGCTCCCATCTCTATGCCACCTTACCGCTTTGCACCAGCTGAGTTGTGAGAATTCAAGGTGCAGCAACAGGAGTTACTTGACGAAGGGTTTGTACGTTCGAGTACGTCACCGTGGGGAGCTCCAGCTCTTTTTGCGAAGAAGAAGGATTAATCCTTGCGATTGTGTATCGACTACCAAAAATATTGAACCAAGTAACGGTGAAGAATAAGTATCCTATGCCTATGATTGATGACTTATTTGATCAGCTGAAGGGATCGAGCTGCTTCTCGAAGATTGACTTGAGGTCAGGATATCACTAGCTGAGGATTAGGGATGAGGACATAGCGAAGACTGCCTTTCGGACTCGTTATGGTCACTATGAGTTTCTGGTTATGCCGTTCGGTTTTACGAACGCTCCTGCGACATTTATGGGTTTGATGAATCGTATCTTCCACCCTTATCTGGATAATTTTGTGGTCGTGTTCGTGGATGACATTCTGATCTATTCACCCACGAGAGAGATACATGAGGAGCACCTGTATGTTGTTCTCCAACTTCTGAGTGAGCATCGTTTATATGTAAAGTTCGAGAAGTGCGAGTTTTGGATGTCAGAGGCGAGATTTCTTAGACACATGGTGTTGAAAGATGGGTATCAGTGGACTCATCGAAGACTGATGCTGTGATGGGTTGGGAGCAACCGAAAAATGTCTTTGAGATCCGTAGTTTCCTGGGTTTGGCAAGCTATTAACGGCGGTTCGTGATGGACTTTTCTAGATTGGCAGCACTGATGATGCGTCTGACGTGGAAGGGAGTTATGTTCGTGTGGAGCGAGTCCAATGAGTCAGCTTTCCAGGAGCTGAAGAGGAGACTGACTAGGGCGCTAGTGTTGATTATTTCAGAGCGATGTCTGGGGTATACAGTGTATTACGATGCATCGCACGATGGTTTGGGTTGTGTTCTGATGCAGGGGGTAAGGGTGTGGCCTATGGATCTCGGCAGTTGAAGACACACGAGAAGAACTACATGACACACGATCTGGAGTTGGCAGCCGTGGTCTTCGCCTTGAAGATATGGTGGCATTATCTATATGGTGAGCACTTCGAGGTTTTCTCTGATCACAAGAGCTTAAAATACTTGTTTTCACATAAAGACTTGAATCTTTGCCAACGACGATGGATGGAGTTGTTGGAAGACTACGAATTTGATTTGCAGTACCACCCAAGAAAGGCAAATGTCGTAGCCAACGCACTCAGTAGGAAATCTCATGGTTCGTTAGCTTCTGTGGCTATGCGAGAATGAAATATTCTTAGAGATGTTGGGGAGTTCGATCTGTGACTTGGGGAGATAAGGAGAGCCACGACTTTATTTTTAGTAGCTTCACGACCTGTATTTGTTCCATGTGTGCTTGAGGCGTAGCAGACAGATCATGAGGCTCAAATGATACCGGACCGCTTTGCCAGTGGGAAGGACACTACGGGATGGGTTGTAGGCCCAGATTAGAGTTTGAGATTGATGGGGCTATTGTTTGTGCCAGAGTCGTGTCGTGCTGAGGTGCTACATGATTTTCATCATTCACGTCTTGCAGTGCATCCAGGAGGCACGAAGATGTATCACAATTTGGGCTGTCAGTTCTAGTAGACGGGAATGAAGAGGAACGTGATATGATTTGTGTCTCAGTGCCTTATTTGTCAGCAAGTAAAGGTCGAACATCAGAGACCGGCAAGACTGTTGCAGCCGTTACCTATATCTGAGTGGAAGTGGGAGAATGTCACGATGGATTTTATATCAGGACTTCCTCGATCGCCAAAGGGACATGAAGCTATTTGGGTTGTGGTTGATAGATTAACAAAGTCGGCACACTTCCTTCCCATTCATGTGAAGGATTCGGTGGATAGATTGGGTAGGTTGTATGTTCGTGAGATGGTCCGATTACACGGAGTACCTGTGACCATTGTTTCTGATCGAGACCCGCGCTTTACATCGTACTTTTGGCAGAGTCTTCAGGCGGCCTTGGGAATGATCTTGAATTTCAGTACAGCTTTTCACCCACAGACGGACAGTCAGTCTGAGAGGACCATGCAGATTTTAGAGGACATGTTGAGAGCTTGTGTACTTGATTTTTGGGGTTCTTGGGAAGATCATCTACCATTGGCAGAGTTTGTATACAACAACAGCTATCAGTTCAGTAGTGGGATGGCACCGTATGAGGCTTTGTATGGTAGACCGTGTAGATCGCCTGTGTGTTGGACAGATGTGGGAAAGACCACTGTTTTGGGACCCGACTTAGTACGGGAGATGACAAAGAAGATTGTCATGAATTGTCAGCGTCTGGTGACAACTCAGAGTCGCCAAAAGAGTTATGCAGATCGAAGAAGGAGACCGTTGGAGTTTGCAGTGGGGGATCATGTGTTCCTAAAGGTCTCGTCACGTAGAGATTTGATGAGGTTTGGTCGTAGCGGGAAGCTATCACCACTTTTCATTGGACCATTCGAGATCCTTGAGAGGATTGGGGTGGTAGCATACCGTCTGGCCTTGCCACCTCAGTTAGCATCTGTGCACAACATATTTCACCTTTCCACGCTTCAAAAGTATGAGCCAGATCCATCACATGTTTTGGATTGGGTTGAGCTGCAGGTTGATGAGGATGTCGCATATGAGGAGCATCCAGTGAAGATTCTAGACACAAAGGAGCAAGTGTTGAGTGTCAAAGGTCCTATGGCTTCATCACGGGGTTGAAGAAGCAACATGGGAATTTGAGTTTGTGATTCGTGGTAGATATCTGGAGTTGTTTACCTTGTGACCTTGTAGTGAATTTCGGGGGCAAAATTCCTTAAGGGGGGAGAGTTGTGAGACCCTGTACCGTTTCATTTTTATATATATCCATGCTTGATGTGTTTCTTTCATCACATGAATATCATCTACGAATGGTTTATTTTTTAAAGTCGTAGAACAGCCTGTGTAGACGTGTTTTACGCTTTCTCAGGTTTGGTTGAGACCAATTTAGTTGAGCCTTGGGTTGAAAAACATATTTTGCATTGAAAATAGTTTGGCCAGCAGTTCAGTCGACTGAACTGGTGTCTCCAGTTGACTGGATTTTCTGTTGGTGGGTTCAATCAATTGGGCTGTGCCATCCAGTCGACTGAGGCATGGCGGCGGAAGAGTTCCAGTGTTTTGAACTACCTTCAGTCGATTGAGTTGGACCCTTCAGTCGACTGGATTGGTCGACTGGGTAACCTTTTTGCCGAGCCTATATATATATTCCAGGGGGCTGTTTCGTTGGGGAAAACTTATTTTATTCCCTTCTCTCTACCTTCTCTCTATATTTTAGGGTTTCCCGAGCCTAGTTTTCGATGATCAGCTTGTGGATCCTTGCTATTCACATTGCTAGCTTCGTATTCATCCGGAAAAATTCTCGTTCTGACGAGGTTTGGTTTTTGAGGCTTCGAGTTTTAACTCATCGAGGTAGGATTCTATATTCTACTGTTATTAAAGGGTGTTACATGCAATTATATCTATTTTCACCGCGTAGAAAATGCATCAAATGCCATATTTATGTTTAAATCTTGTTTTTCAGGTAGAAAGCATATTTTTCGCTTTTCTTGATTTATTACATCATATAACTTGTGGATGTATGGTTTTAAAAGGTGGTTTTGAGAATGGTGGATTTTATGAAAATCTCGACAGTTTGTGTTTTGGAGGTTTAAGGCTAACCTTCGGGGTTGAGTCTCAGTTTTGAAACATTTTGTTGGAAACGGGAAAAAACATTTTGAAAATATTTTTGGTTGATCTCCATGTTGATGGATGGATCTTTATACATGTTTACTGTATAAATTGTGAAAATATTTTCGTAATCGAGCTACTGGTTGATTTTTGAAATATTTCTCTAGATGTACTGGGATAGCGGGTATGTGGCACGAGTTGCCCTCGGTAGAAGTCTGGAAACGAGCGCAGAGTAGGTGGTTTGTACCTTCGGGATAGTCCCCGTAAATTAAGTGATTGGGTGCTTTGTACCCTCGGATTTTGGGCCCGTATATGAACCAGTTACGTTGTGGTTGCTCCATATAGAACTTGCCATTACCTAACGGGTCTTAAATGATTCAATGATTAGGTAATGGGATGTCTATAGTTGTTACCTCTGTCGTTATGACAGAGTCGGTACATAGGATTTATTCTTCTTTTTCCATGGTTGTATGATTCGTGAGGGAACAACGTTTTGGTTACTGTTCTCGTTGACTGTAACTTGTTACTTGCATTAGTTTTAATACTTGGTTTTGTCTGTGGTTTAGTTAGCTCCCACCAGTTTTACAAAAAATAGGTTTTTATTCATTCAAATTCACCTGTTGAAATCATAAGAAAACCCAGTATGCATATCTCATAAGCAATAAACATCCTGTATAATATGCATAAGTATATCGCCTTATGGCGTACAAAACTGCCTTCAGGAATAGGCATACCAAAAAAAAAACTACAAAAGTCTTTTTCCACTGCGGGCATCACCAGAGCTACTCAAGGTCATCATCCAAAGCATTACCTGAAAATAGTTTCACAGAAAATCCCACCCGTGAGCCGAAGCCCAATAGAAACAGACAATAAAGCTGTAAAGTAGGAAATATGAAATCATGTAGAGTGGGAGCGAACTCAACCACAAAACCCAAAAGGTTTTACGTCATAAAATCCCAAGTTTCCCACAAACCTCCAAAACAGTTTTCCCTTCAGAACTAAGCGTTTACGCAATGCAAAACACATTTTACAGCTGAAGGAAAACAGTAACCAAAACATTGTTCCCTCACGGAATGTACCATCGTGGAAAGGAAGAACATGATCTTATATACCGACTCTGTTACACAGACAAAGGTAACAACTATAGACTCCTGTCCATTACCCTGGTCCTGAACAACTTAAGGCCTGTTAGGTAATGACAAGTTCTATACGGAGCACCACAACGTAAAGCTTAATTTACGGGCAACAACCCGAGGGAACTAAGCACCCAATCGTCTCAATTTACAGGGACTGACCCGAAGGACCTGAGTACCTATGCTGCACACATTTTCGGACTTACTCCAAGGTTAACTCGTGTCAAATACACGTCATCCCGGTACATCTAGATAATCTTCTAAAAAAAAAGTACCGTAGTTCAATTACGAAAAATATTTCACAAATATACATTATAAATGTATATAGATTCATCCGTCAACATGGAGATGAAGAAAACATTTTCAAAATGTATTTCTCCATTTTCAACAAAACGTTTCAAAAACTGAGACTCAACCCCGAAGGCGAGCTCCAAACCTCCAAAACACCGAGCGTTGAGATTTTTTCACAAAACTACCATTTTCTACCGTTTTCAAGAAAACCCTTTGAAAACCATACTACCACATGTCATGCAGTACTATAAGCCAGGAAAAGCTAATAACATGCTTTCTATCAGAAAAATAAGGCTTAAACAGAAAATATGACATTTGATGCATTTTCTACCTAGTAAAAACACATAATTACATATAACACCCTCATAACAGCAGTAGGTCTAGAATCCTACCTCGTTGGGTCAAAATCGGACGCCTAAAAAATTGGACCTCGTCGGAACGAGAATCTTACCAGATGAGCGCAAAGCTAGAAGCGTGAATAGTAGGGATCCACAAGCTAATCGTCAAAAATTAGGCTCGGGTGGGACAAATATGTAGAGAGAAGGCCGAGAGAATGAGAAAAAGAAAGCTTTTCCAATCATTCCAGCCCTTTGGTTACTTATAAGCTCGCTAAAATGGTCGTTTAGTCGACTGAAGAGGCCACTTTAGTCGATTGAAGCTCCTCGAAAAACATGAACTGCCACAGATCAGTCGATCGAACCCTTGAGTTCAGTCGACCGAACTCAAGAAAAATGGTTCAGTCGGCTGGACCAAGCCCCCCAGTCGACCGAACCCAAGGTTCTCAACCTACTGGTTTTCAATTTAGTCGACCGAACTCACCAGTTCAGTCGACCAAACAGCCTACTATTTTGGTCTCGGGTTTTGTGTTCTAAGGCCAACCAAATAAGCCTAAACAAGGTCCGAGAAAGCATACAACACCTCTATACATGCTGTTCTATAACTCCAAAACATAAACCATGCATCGATGATATATAACATAAAGGAAAAACACGTCATCATTTATATATATCAAAATTAAAATGGTACAGGGTCTCACAACTCTCTCCCCTGAAGGAATTTTGCCCCCGAAATTCTCTACAAGGTCACGAGGTAAACAGGTCTGGGTATCAAGCACGCATCCCAGACTCAAGCTCCCACGTCGCTTCCTCAACCCCGTGATGAAGCCATTGAACATTGACATACGCAATCATTCTTCCCCGCAACACCTATTCCTTTGTATCCAGAATCTCTACAGGACGCTCCTCATATGTCACATTCTCATCAACTCGCAACTCAGTCCAATCCAATACATGAGATGGATCCGGCACATACCTCTGAAGCATAGAAGCGTGAAGGACGTTGTCCACAGATGCTAACTGAGGTGGCAAAGACAAACGGTATGCAACCCCACCCCAATCCTTTCTAGGATCTCAAACAGTCCAATAAAACGTGGTGATAGCCTCCCGCGATGACCAAACCTCATCAACCCTCTGCATGTTCCGAGACCTTCAAAAACACATGATCCCCCACTACAAACTATAACGGTCTCCTTCTCCGATCCACATAACTCTTCTGGCAGCTCTGAGCTGTCACCAGACGCTGACGAATCACTGTAATCTGCTCCGTCGTCTCCCGTACTAAGTCGGGTCCCAAAATAGCGGTCTCTCCCACCTCTGTCTAACAAATAGGTGACCTACACGGTCTACCATACAGAGCCTCATATGGTGCCATCCCAATACTGGACTGATAGCTGTTGTTGTATGCAAACTCTGCTAATGA
>JAULJZ010018134.1:0-15925 GCA_032270985.1 Heliamphora pulchella
TATATATATATATATAACTTCACACCACAACACTCAATGGCCCCGGGATACAACCCAACATGCATTTCTAAACTCGAACATGCATAAAATGCATATAAACATGCTATTGTAAAAATAATAAACAACACGTCGAATCATTGTAAAAATTAAAGCGGGCCAGAGTCTCACAACTCTACCCCCCTTACAGGAATTTCATCCCCAAAATTTAGCGCAAGGTCAAAACAAAACAAACCCGTCGATCACAATCGACACAGGCACAGTAGGTGGTCAGCCAAACCATTCCTAGAATAAGGTCAAATGTGGTCATGTACTCTAAATAAAGGCGAGCTATCTCAAAGACACAGGATCTACAAACTCGTCCCAACCATCACATCCTTACCAACTAAGGTCTCAACACATAACATACCACCCTAGGAGTCCATCACCACCCCCAAACGGAAGAAACAACGAAATACGATGCTTCCATGTCGATAAGAACACTAGCTCAAGATCTGCACACTAAGAAAGTATCTCTGCTCACTGGAGGTGTAGCTACATCATCAGGTACGACCGGTACCTTGGAAGAATTGGGATTTGTAAGGGCATACACTCGACCCTGTGTCATACGAGTCTGTCCACCATAACCTGGGACTGTCAGCTGTCGCACTGACTGGACTGAGGTACCCCCATCTATAACCCAGAAAGTCTACACTGCTGGGTGTTTCTATTTATATTTCGGTTGACCTTGCGCAAACAGAGCAACTGGTGCACCTACTGTGCTCGGCTCACTACCTCTCTGAGGGCAGTTCCTGTGAATATGCCTATGCTGGCCATACCCATAACATAATAGCTCTTTCCCCTGTGACTGAACCGATACCGAATCTTGGGACTGCCTCAGCTACGGGCAATCCATCGCATGATGCCCTAGCTACCTGCACCAAAAGCAACAGAACTCGTGCTGCTCTGGCCCCCAGAAGAAGCCACTGATGATACTAGTGCCAAAAACTGCTATCGTGAACCAGATGGATGAGAACTATGGCCAGAGGACCTTTTCCTCTTATTGGAATGCTCACCTGACTGTGCCTCTGCTCCACTCTGTTGTGCCCTGACTTCTCTGGAACCACGAGTTTCACTCCAAGTGTTCTCGATCACTGTTGCTAAATCCACTAACTTTGTAAAAACACGCAGCCTCAATCTTGCCACTCGCTCCCTGATTGGAGGCCTCAAACCCCTCTCAAACCTCCTTGAACGCAGCTCATCCGTAACTACCAACTCTGATGCAAAGCAAGATAAACTGGTAAATCTGGCTTCATGCTCCACAATGCTCATCATCCCCTGAGTGAGAGTATAGAGCTCCTCTCTGTATAAATCCCTTGAAGAAGCAAGAAAATATTTCTCCAGAAAAGCCCTCGTAAAAGCTGCCCACGTGCTCTCCATGGTATTCCTAGCATACTTCCACCATTCATGGGCATTACCCCTCAGCTAGAAAGGGGCAAAAGAAACCCTCAGATCTTCCTCAACTATCTGTAGTGTATCCAAAATCAGGGTCATAAGCTCCAACCATTCTATAGCCACCATGGGATCAGGATCCCCAGCGAAGATAGGAGGGTCAAGACGCCGAAACTCTCGCATCGCCACAGTCGCCATCAGTCCGGGTTCTCTCTCTCGCTCCCTAGCAGTCTTAGCTAGCTGATGGATAGAACCTGCCATCTCACGTAGCAACTTTGTAACGTCAATCGGTCCTTAGGGAGCATTTGCATCCCCAACATTAGGGATTGGCATATCCTCTTGGCCTAAACCACGGCCACAGCCTCAACCACTACCTCGTCCTCTCCTCGTAAACATCACGTCTATACAAAAGAATATAAAATATAAGATGCAGCACGTTGCACTTGTATAAACATTAACCACATAATCATGTTTACACTTACCCATATACGTTAATGCTAAACAAATAAGCCCTACATACCGAGGAGAACCGATAAGAGTGATACGTCAATTCGGGTAACCTACTTAGATTCCTTGCCAGAAAACACATCGGCCAAATGCATTTCTAACTCGGCTTCTAAGTTTGTTAAACCAAACACCCAGAGGCAAGACTAATAAAACCTAAGATCCAACCCTATGCTCACATATACACAAAATTCTCATGCTCAACAAGCTAACACGTTCATGTTATGAAAAGATCTAAACATATACAAACAAGCACACGCAATCAACCTCACAAGGTGATGCACCCTCTTCTCATGGCTCTTTGGTATTCGAACCCAGAGCTCTGATACCATTTGTCACAACCCAAACTTGGGGGTCTCACTCTCAGAGTACAAAGTCATACATACATTAATATATCACCCTCAGGCTTACATCACAAGGCTCTAAAACCCATAAGAGATACAACATTACATGTTCCAAAAGAACAAAAAGAAAGACTAAACATCTTTCCCCCCATTTGGCTCCTCCAGATCAACTTGTGTGATCATATGCACCTAAAAAATATTTTTAAATCCCACACCATGAGTCAAAGCCCAACAGAAACTAGATAAATATGTAATAAAAGCTAAGCATGCTAGCAGAATAATATGAAGATACGACTTTTCTGAGCCTCAAAAAAGTTTTACATGATCAAAAGAAATGCGGAAGGATATCGAAATTTTTGACTCACACGAGCCTCAAAAATAGTTTTCACACAAATCCACAATGATCCACATGCAATCCATCTAATACATCTTCTCAGGCTTTCACCGAAAGACCATAGCCCCATCTAATGCACCTTTTTAGGCTTTCACCAAAGGACCACAACCCCATCTAATGCAATCTTTTCAAACTTTCACCGAAAGACCACAATCTCATCTAATGCATCGTCAATCAGAGTTAACATTCGCCTAACCAAGCACAAATATCATGCTTCACATGCAACCCACATAACTCACATAACACATGCAACCTGCGCAACTCACACAACACATGCAACTCGCGCCACACACGCAACCATGCAACCCGCACAACTCAAGCAGCATATGCAACCCAGGACCACATTTTCGTCCCTCAATATGCATTAATAAAACTAGAGTTTTAAGGCACAAACCATGTGTGAACATCTCATTTAACATAACCACGTCATCCCCGAAGAATGACAACAAAACAAAAATAAACCCCCAAGGCCTCACCACGACTAACCCAAAAGGAAAACAAATCTTTCAGGAGTTCAGTTGGCTGAACTCCATAATTCAGTCGACTAAAAAGATACTGAAGGGGAGTTAGTCGATGGAAACACCCCATTCAGTCGACTGAAAACCTACTGGAACCCAAAAAGTTTCCTAGAACCCAGGTCAGTCGACTTGATCATCCCATTAAGTCAACTGGATCATGGCGGAAAACAAACCCTAGTGATGGGAAAAGCCTTTCAACCCCAAATCGAACTAACCAAACTCCTCATTTTGAAAACCACGGACATACACGAGTTGAACAACATGTAATCAACCATAAAAACCAGCAACCTCGAAGAAAAATCGTAAAGAACACGTAAAAACCCTTTTTATGCATCCAAACCCGTTCCAAGAACAAAAACCCCCTTTTTTGAACATGAAATGACTTTTCATGCATTTTTAAATGGTAAAACACATACAATTCTACGTAGTACCCCTTTAAGACATGAGGGTCTAGGATCCTACCTCGAGTTAAAAACTTGACGCCTCAAAAAATGAACCTCATCGAAATGAGACTTTGTCTTGATGAACACGAAGCCCTCGGCGAGGATACTAAGGATCCGCTATCAAAATCCCAAAAACCCAAGTCCAGGCCCAAGAAAAACTAGAGAGAAGGTAGAGCTTTTGGTTGAGAAAAGAAATATCTAACAAATATCTCCTATAAATATCTAAAGGTTATATATTTATAGGCCTGCCCCAAAAATTTTTTTTTTTAACTTCGCACCACAACGCTCAACGGCCCTGGGATTCAACCCAACATGCATTTCTAAGTTTGAACATGCATAAAACATATATAAACATGCTATCATAAAAATAATAAACAACACGCCAAATCATTGGAAAAATTAAAACGGGTCAAGATCTCATAGTGTGAGTGAGTGAGACGAGAGAGATGAGAAAGTCAGTAAGAGAAGAGAAAGCTCGATTTTGTTCGAGCGAATGAACCTTTTTTGAACTCCCCAGACTCCTATTCTACTGTCGATCTCACGGCAGCGTGATTAAGCTCTTTTAAAACTCACGGCCGTAACATCTGAACCCAAGCCGCCACTTTCGTTTCTTGTGGTCATGACATTTCTGAAAGGTTTCTTATGGCCGCCAAGTTTAACTGCTCAGGCCTCCAATAACCTAGGGCTAAGAGTTCAGGCTGCCACTTTCTTAAGTAACGACCGCTATGTTTTGATCTCTCCCCTTCTTTTAAACATCAACCCTCGAGCATACGCAACTCTTGTTTTGATTAAGCCCCCTTTTTGAGGTTTATAAAAAATAAACCGACTCTTCAATCCTTGTATGATCTAAAATTTCCCATAAAATGATCAATTTTCCACACAACTTTAAATTGACTCATTGGTCCTCCTCATGACCTTAAACTGACTCTTTGGTCCTTGCATGACCTAAAACTGCCCCTAAAACAATCGATCCTCCTCACGACCTTAAATTGACTCATCGGTCCTCCTCGCTATCTTAAACTGACTCTTCAGTCCTTGCTTGACCTTAAACTACTTATAAAATGATCGGTCCTCCTCACAACCTTAAACTGACTCATCAGTCTTCCTCACGACCTTAAGCTGACTCCTCGGTCCTTGCACGACCTAAAACTATCTCTAAAACAATCAGTCCTCATCATGACCTTAAACTGACCAATCGGTCCTCACATGACCTTAAAATGCCCTTTTTACCTTCTCGATCCCATTCATGACCTAAAACTAATCTTTGATGATCTTCGATCCGTGTTGTGATGTGAGACCCCGACCCGTTTTTATTTTTGAAATGTTTAACTGTTGATGTGTTGAAGTTGACACTTAACCTTTGTGAAGTTTTAGGTGTATATTTGGGCCTGCATATGGATTTCTGGAGCTTATTTTCAGTTGGCAAGAGAGTTCAGTTGACTGAAGTTGGAGGCTCAGTCGACTAACTTAAACACTGAAAAATTTTTGTGGATTCCAATAGCAATCCAGTCGACTGAGGGTGGTAATCCAGTCGAGTGAACTGAGCCGGTAGTGGTTCAGTCGACTAACTTGGTGGATTCAGTCGACTGACCTGAGATATTTTTGGGCGTGATCTATAAATATCAGTGTTTGGAAAATATTTTGAGATATTTTTTTTAGATCTGGTTCTCTTCTCACATAAAATCTCTACCTTATCTCTAGCTTTTGATGGCCCGAGGCTTGATTTTTAGTGATCAGATAGCAGATCCTTAGTATCTATATCGGGGGCTTCGTGTTCATCTGGATGAAATCCCATTTTGTCAAAGTTTGTTTTCGAGACATCGAGCTTTTGGCTCAACGAGGTAGGATCCTAAACTATATTGTCGTTAAAGGGTGCTACATCCAATTGAATACTTTTCTACCGGTTAAAAATACTATACATGCTGATTTTTATGTTTAAACCTTCTTTATTCAAATAAAAAGTATATTTTGCGCTTTTTCTTGGTTTTTACATGTTATAGATGTGTAGATGTACATGGTTTTCAAAAAAGAAGTTTTAAAAACAAAAAAATTATGAAAATCTTGAAAATCGTATTTTGGAGGTTTGGAGCTAACCCTTGGGGTTGAGTCTCAGATTTTTAAACGTTTTGATAGAAATATTAGAAATATTTTGAAAATGTTGTGTGATCTCTATGATTAATGGATGACATGGCAGTTGGCCATTAAATCTTTTTATATATGATTAATGTATAATTGTTTAAATATTTTCGTTGTAAACCTACGGGTTAATTTTTAAATGATTCTATAGATGTGCTGGGATAGCGGGTGTGTATTGGGCCGCCATTACTCCTCGGTAAAAGTTCAAAAACTTGCGTAGGTTGGTGTTTTGTTTCTTCAGGTTAATCCCCATAAAGAAGTGGTGGGTGCTTCACTCCCTCGATTTTAGCCTGTAAACGAAGTGATTTACATTGTTGTGACTCCGTATAGAACTTGTCATTACCTAACAGGTCTTAAATGAATCAAAACTATGGTAATGGGCATGAGTCTATAGTTGTTATCTTTATCCATAGAGTGATAGAATCGGTACATAAGATTCATTTCTTGGCTGTGTGGTCCGAGTAAAAAATAATGTTTTGTTACTATTTTTCTTTAACTGTTAAACGTTATTTGCATTGTTAAAATGCGTAGTTTTAAGAATGGAAAACCGTTTTGAGGCTCGTATGAGTTGGATGAAAACGTAGGGTTTTGAGAAGTGAAACCGTTTTGAGACTCGTGGGAGGCGGATAAAAACTTGGGGTTTTAAGAAGTAAAACCATTTTGAGGCTCACGTGGTTGAGTTGATTTTTATGCTATGTGATTGCATATCCTGCTTTACTGCATTATAGTCTATTTCTATTGGATTTCGGCTCACATTGTGGGATTTATAAAAAAACCTCTTTCAAGTAAACGCGGTCTTGTAAGTTGATCTTGAGGTGCTCGGAGGTGGTTGATGACAAGACGGTTTTATTTTATCCTTGTTAGATAGTTTATACCTTTTATATATGGATCATTTGGATGTAACATGTTTTATAGTTGAAAGCATGTGTAATGTAATTCTTATGGTCGTGGAGCCGACGTATGCATGATTTATGTTTTCGAGAGAAACCATGGGTTAGTTATTGTTTTTCGTAGTTTCTTATTACGATTTTTGTTGGTTAGTTCAACGTTTTACAAAATGGATTTTCAATTGGTTTATGCTTCATACAAATTCTTATGCTTCGACGGAGGTTTTGGAACGGCTTATGCTTTTTTTTAAAAAAGTATTTCTTTACCCAAATATGTATTTTGTTTTAAAGGCTTTTCTTTGGGCCCGTGATCCTAACCTTTTGGGCTACTCTTTTAAATTAAATAAGCCCTTGGTATTACATTTTATAAAGATTTTAGCCTCATTTTGACTTCATGGTTTTTCATCCGTTTGTGTTTGGGCGATTTTGATGGTTATTTGTGGGCTTTTCACGTGATCTGGAGTTTGGAGCGTGACAACTTTGTATTAGAGCTCTCGGTTCGAATACCTAAGAGCTGTGAGAAGAGGGTGCGTCACCTTGTGAGGAAAGATGTATGTGTGCTTGGTTGCAAGTGTTTACGTGTTCATTGTTTTCATAACGAGAGCATGATAGCTTGTTGAGCATGTGCATGCCGTGTATATGTGAGTATGGAGGTTGGACCTTAGTATTGATTAGTCTTGCCTTGAGGCATTTGGATTAACAAATGTAGAAGAAAAGTTAGAAATGCATGTAGCTAACGTGTTTTTTAACAAGGAATCTAAGTAAGTTATCCAAAGTAATGTGTCATTCTTGTTGGTTCTCCTCAGTATGTGTGATATATTTGCATAATCGTTTTGACTATGTGTTGCATGATTATGTGGTATGTGTTAAAAATAACATGATAGATCGACCTTAGGTTATTGTGTTCTGTATTTCTTTTATATATGAATTGCGTAACCTTAAAGAGGATGAGGCAGTGGTTTGAGTCTTAGATGTGCGACTCGATCGTAGTTGGTTGCTGAAAGACAAGGTTATGGGTTGAGTATCGATCACTATGGAACTCGTTGGTGCGTTGGGGTTAGCCATGTGAGGTTGGCCGTGATTGGTGAACTGTCGAGTGTTAGTATGAGCAGAGTTTTGTTCAGGTGTAGTTGAAGCATGGTTAGTGGATTGATTTTGGTAGATAACTCCCCTTATGAGTATGCTATTGGAAGTTAAAGTTATGTTATGGATGGCCTTATGAGTAGGGGTGATGGAGTGTCAAAGACCTTGGAGAATCATTTGTTATGACTGGATTCGTGGATAGTGATAATCTCTTTCAATTAGGGTTTGGTGTGCATGGTTTTAGCTGTGTGACGGATTTGGTACGAAATGAGCCATGCTATGTCATGAGCCGTGTACTCAAGATAGGGTATAGACAGAAACATAGTGGATGGGAGCGTAGTAATCCTTAGCTGGGCGTATATTGAGATGGAAGAATGTGAGTGGTGCTGGGAATATCCCATGCTAGCAGGATGTTGTTGGTAGTCAGAGTAGTTCTGATGACTTGAACGTGGTATACCGTATTGAGGTTTGAGAATTGAGTTATGAGTGAGTAAGCTGAAGGATATGGGGAAGAGTATGAGTTACAGATATGCTGGGATGAGTATGGGTCACGACAATGTTGGGATGTGTAAGGGTTCAGGTCACAGTTCTAACATGCAACGAGTATCAGTTTTGTGGGATTCCTATGAGAATGCTGGTCCGTGGTTTTATCGTTATCCTAGTGATTAGGAGATCGTGTGTGGGAATCATATTAGGTGCATGAGGTTTGAAAGGATTGTAGAAGGGTTCGATAGTGTGGTTAGCTTAGTGTTGAGGGGATGTATCCTGAGTGTGATATGTCTAGAGATTGTTTGTGTTCGACCTTAGGTTCAGAGGTGGGTATGTTGCTTACCCATTGGAATAAAGTGTGGAGTAATAAGGTTCAGTAGTGTACCGCATGGTTTGACTGGCCTAGGGCGATAGGTGAGAAATCGTGGGTAACGATGCCTATAATCGATGTGCAGAAGGCGTCTGCATGATTAGGGGAATTATTAGGAACTCTGAATGGAAGGCCTCAGGATCGAATTTCCTTTGTGTGGTGCCGTGCGCTTTCTATGTGAGTTGTTTGGACAGTGGGCTCGAGGCCGTGATGTAGCTGAGGCTTGCTTAGTGGGAGTTAGATTGTGTAGTGCAACCTTGTGAAGTGAGGTCTTGGCACGGTGGGCATGTTGACGTGTGTCTCCGTGTATGATTGGTGATGGGTTATAGTCCTCTAGGATGGGTTATGTTGTACAAGGTATGAGGATTGATGGTGTTCATGTGTGTGTGAATAAGGTTTGAGAGTTGAGAGCTTGGTGTAGCGGACAATCCGAGTATCGTGATCGGGGTTGACGGTAGCTGTTTGACTATGGTCGATGTGGCCTCAAGGCAAGGTTTACAGAGTTCTTTGGAGGCCAAGTGTTGATGGGTACTGGAAGTACGCTGAGGTTGGGTCATGGTTTCTTGTTAACCATTTTCTTTTCTCTGGATGGAGAGAGAGTTTTCTTGTAGATGGTTATCTGGTACGAGCTGTTTCATCTTGGTTAGATGTAGATGGCGGGATCTTGATTCATTCAGATTTAGTTATGTTCTGAGATTGTGAAAATCTCTGTGGATTTTGTATCCATGTTGTGATCCTTAGAGTTGTGCCTTGGAAACTTGTATCGCCGTGATCGAGTGATTGTAAGATTGATTCTCCGTGATTTCAACAGATGGTTGATGAGTATATGCGTTTAGCTGTTATGCATGGCTATGTGCCTTCTTGAATGTAGAGCATCTATGTGTGTGACTTGGGATCCGATTGCTTTCGCAATTGAGGACCATAAAGAATTGCATGTTGGGTTAGTATTATTCCGTAATGGAAGACCGTAAAAGAGTACGTATGGGTGTGGTAAACATGATAGGTCGTGGTAACCTAGTGAGAGTATAACTTGTTATGTATGATGATTGAACCATTTGGGTTGTGTTCCCTGTGAGGTCAGGTTGGTAGACCAGGAATGCTTATACTTGTTTTTAGTGACGAGGGAGTTAGTGTTAAGACACAAAGTTCTTTTGCAATGATTAGTTGAGGATCGTTAACCGTTGTGTGAAGCTTGTTCTGGACTATGTGGGTATGGTTGTACCTCTAGCTCTTAGTAGAGTGGGAATTTTATCGAAAACGTGCATCTAGGATATTCACTTAGTGGGTTTCTAATAGACTTTTGTGAGTCTGGATTTGGGTTCTATTTGGGACTTAGAACTGTTTAGAGTTCTTAGAGTTGAAGAGTGGTCATCGACTGTGGTAAGTGTTGTGTTCTTGGCATAACCGTTGTTTAGATGGTGATCCCGAGAGTATGGTAAGGTATGAGTCAAAAAGAATTCGATATTTAAAGCCTTGGTTAGCGTGGCCTGTTTGGACCAACACGATCATTTGGTTGAGAATGGAAAGGCCATGATGAGTTCTGTATAAGAAGAAATTGTTAAGTGTAAGATGCAAGTCTTAGTTGGTTACTTGACGAACAAGTCCTGGGTTCGAATATTCTACTATTGTGGACTCAAGGGATTGAGGTATATGTTATGGGTCTGGGGTTGATGTCAGATGATGGCAATCATGTTTGATTTGAGGTTGATCTATAGATTTGGTATCAGTGATCTGATGACGAGATGTTGAGTTGTGCAGTGAAGTGTAGTGATGTGCGGTTACACGGGAGGCATGATTGGGTTTGGGTAGGTTATTGGATACCTATGAGATGTTCTATCTGTGTGGCATGTCTTATCAAGTGACTCGTTGGGGTCAGGAAACTTTGTGGTTGTGATGCCAGCTTAGTTTTCAGTTGTGTGGAACCTTGTCAGGGACAATGGTGTGTCACTTAGTATTTCTCTAGGGTGAGAATTATGGTTAGTGATGGAAGATCGAATAAAGGATGAAGGTTTAGATGAAATGCGTTCATTGGTATTCCAGGTGAGTTAAGTGAACTTTTCTCTAGAGTCGGGTGTTTGTGTTGTTGCTCGTGGATAAGTGTCGTGTTAACTTCAGTGATGGCGTTGTTAGCATCAGTAGAGTAGCGATGTGGTATCAAAGTGGGTGATCATCTGGTGATCATTAGAACTTGAGTAAAGTTTGTGCGTGCAGTATGTGACTTCGTGTGATCAATGTTAGGGTTCGATGCCGTGTGCCTAGACTCGTGGAGATAGTCCTTGGTGTGCATTGTGAGGTGCGAGTGAGCCAGTATGTGGCAGTGAGAACGAGAGTGATAGTCTTTATGTCTTGGAATAGAGAGTGTTTGGGATCAAGTTCCATAGTGGAATGGTCTCGTGTGATGCATTGTCGCTGGAGTGGATTATGTTCAATAAGAGTTAGGTTTTGTGGTGTTGAGAGTATGAGTTGGATCTTGATCCGGTGTTTCCTGGATGACAGTAGTGTCAGTGGGACTTGCACATGTGGGCAGTCTGTGCGGAGATCGATTCTTTAAAGAAATGTTTACGTTGTGTGACGACAGGTTTGGGATTTCAGTTGCTGGGACATTTTTGCTATTGTGCGGTGTTGCTGGGTTTGCATCAGAGATTGTCAATGGTTGCGGAACAGTGTTTGCCTCGAGTTTTAGTGATGAATTTTAGAGATGAAATTTCTTTAAGAGGGGAAGAGTTGTGAGACCCCGACCCATTTTTATTTTTGAAATGCTTAAGTGTTGATGGTGTTAAAGTTAACACTTGACCTTGGTGAAGTTTTAGGTGCCTATTTAGGACTGTATATAGATTTCTGGAGCTTATTTTCAGTTGGCAAGAGAGTTCAGTCGACTGAAGTTGGAGGTTCAGTCGACTAACTTAGACATTGGAAAATTTTCATAGATTCCAGTAGCAATTCAGTCGACTGAACTAAGTTGGTGGTAGTTCAGTCGACTAACCTGAGATATTTTTGGGCGTGGTCTATAAATATCAATATTTGGGAGATATTTTGAGATATTTTTTTCATATCTGGTTCTCTTCTCGCATAAAACATCTGCCTTCTCTCTAGCTTTTGATGGGCCTAGGGCTTGGCTTTCAGCGATCAGATAGTAGATCCTTAGTATCTGTGCCGGGGGTTTCGTGTTCATCTGGACGGAATTCCGTTTCGTTAAGGTTCATTTTTTGAGACGTCGAGTTTTTGGCTCAACGAGGTAGGATCCTAGACTATATTGTCATTAAAGGGTGTTACGTGCGATTGTATACTTTTCTACCGGTTGAAAGTGCTATACGTGCAGATTTTTATGTTTAAACCTTGTTTGTTCGGATAAAAAGTATGTTCTACACTTTTTCTTGGTTTTTACATGTTATGGATGTGTGGATGTCCATGGTTTTCAAAAAGGTGGTTTTAGAAATGGAGAATTTATGGAAATCTTAAAAATCGTGTTTTGTAGATTTAGAGCTAACCCTCGGGGTTGAGCTTATATTTTTAAACATTTTGATAGAAACGGTGAAAACATTTTGAAAATATTGTGTGATCTCCATGATTGATGAATGACATGGCGGTTGGCCATTGGATCTTTTTATACATGATTAATGTATAATTATTTAAATATTTTTATAACCGAGCTACAGGTTGGTTTTTAAATAATTCTATAGAAGTGGCAGGATAATGGGTGTGTATTGGGCCACCATTTCTCCTCGGTGAAAGTCCAAAAATTTCCACAAGTTGATGCTTCGTTACTTTGGGTTAATCCCCGTAAAGAAGTGGTGGGTGTTTTGCTCCCTCGATTTTAGCCCGTAAATGAAGTGATTTACATTGTTATGACTCCGTATAAAACTTGTCATTACCTAGCAGGTCTTAAATGACTTAGGACTAGGGTAATGGACAGAAGTCTATAGTTGTTGTCTTTGTCCCTGGCATGACAGAGTTAGTACATAGGATTCATTTTTCAGCTGTGTGGTCTGAGTGGAAAATAACGTTTTGTTTCTATTTTTCTTTAATTGTTAAACGTTATTTGCATTATTGAAATGCATGGTTTTAAGGATGAAAAATCGTTTTGAGGCTCGTGTGAGTCGAATGAAAACCTGGGATTTTGAGAAGTGAAACCGTTTTGAGACTTGTAGAAGTCGGATGAAACGTTGGGGTTTTAAAAAGTAAAACTGTTTTGAGGCTCACGTGGTTGACTTGATTTTTATGCTATGTGATTGCATATCTTACTTTACTGCATTATAGTCTGTTTCTATTGAATTTTGGCTCACATTGTGGGATTTGTAAAAAAAACCTTTTTCAAGTGAACGCGGTCTTGTAGGTTAATCTTGAGGTGCCCTGAGGTGGTTGATCACAAGACACTTTTGTTTTGTCCTTGTTAAGTAGTTTATACTTTTTGTATACAGATCATGTTTGGATGTAACATGTTTTATATTTGAAAGCACGTGTAATGTAATTCTTATGACTGTGGCGCCGGGATTTTAGGGTTTTGGAAATAGTTGCTGACAAGACGCAGCCTCATACACTTATTAGTCGGATGTTCGTGACCCTGGTGGTAGGCACAATACTGAGAAGCATTATATCGCAGAGGTAGGTGATTAGGTACGAGCATGGGGTTCAACAGCTTGATAAGCCCTTTCTCGACAAATCAATTCAGGGTTGTGTGAATAATGAAATGTTGAGGGGAGTGAAGACTCTCCTCGCCCTTTGTTGCAGCTGATGACTGTTATTTGACTGTTGGATATTGTTTGATTGTTGGGCGGAGGATGAAGGGTTCAAAAGGTTAACCTCATTCGAGTGAGAAACGGGGTTGGCAAAAGCAAACCGATTTTGGTTGTTAGCAGGGAAGGACCTTCTTGGTTTCTGACTAGGCTCAACTTTCTCAATGTCTCCAGACTGAATGGCATCCTCAATCTGTACCCCAACGTCAAATTGCTACCCAAAGATAGAGAGCGGTTGCGTGATAAGGTAACGCTTCAGAGGGGACTACAGATTTTCCTCCACGATTCTCACTTGTTCTTTCTCAGTTGGCCGATTTGTCATCTTGGCTGCCTTCCCTCTCCACCAGGTCAGAAAGTCAATAAATGATTCTCAATTTTCTTGATAAGTCATTTCCAGCTCTTGGGTGGTGACGTCCAACTGGACGTTGTAGCTGTATTAACTCGTGAAAGCAGTGGCTATATCCTCCCAGGTTCTAGTCTTAGCTACCTCTAGGGAGAGAAACCACCTTTGTGCTGCCCCAAAAAGTGATCGGTGAAAGAATTGGGCCTTGAGCAGATCGTCAATTCCCATGGGGGTGAGAGTTCCAACATACATCCTCAGATGAATCTGGGGATCTCCAATGCCACCAAATTTTTTCATCTCCGGCATTTTAAATTTTTTAGGTAGCTTAGCATCTAGGAATAAACACAAACCGCCTACATCCAGCATGTATTCTTCCACTCCCTTTGCCTTTCTCAGTATCTTCTCCATTCGATCAATCTTTTTCGCCAGTGCGGACTCTCTAGACTAGGCCGTAATTTCTTCCTCCACCACCATCGGGCAAGGAACCCGAGGTGGCACAACGACTTGTGGTGCATCCTGTCCCTGGTTACCATCCTAAAAGTCTTCACCGTTCTCATTGTGTCATTCGGCTATCCATTCATGCTGGGTAGACAAGACTGAATAGCATGGATTTGCGCTTGACACTGATTTTGAGCCTAAGTTTGCTTCCCCACGGCCCGTTGTATTTCAGTGATCGCCCTCCTCAAGGCTGTCAGATCGCCCTCATCAAGGCTGGCTGTTCAAAAATTCTATAGAGTCTGCATGTCACTGACCAAGCCCAGACACGTGTCGACTGTAATCTTTCTGGCTCAATAATCTAGGCCTAAAGAAAACATAAATCCCAAAAGCAGAATAACTAGTATCAAACACTTCCCGGACAAGAATTCTGACGATAGTTAGAAAATATCTCGGATACCCGAAACAGCAAACCATAAGCAGATAATCACTAAAACTGAAATAATTCCCCTACTTAGCTCATACTGACAGCATAACAACAGGACGACCCGGGATGACGGCCAAGGAGAAGATCAACCAAATTCTAGAGGGAAGGTTTATCTAAACGGAGAAACGGGCAGCACTTTGGCAAAAAAATTGTTCTAACCCTCAAGAGACCGGTTTAATCTAGAATTCTAGGAAAAAATGGGCAGCATAACGGTAGAAAAACAGAACTTGCTCACATGGGTCAAACAAGGGTTCAAAGGAAACAAGCCTAATACAACAACAGGGAAAAAACCAACAACCTTGGAAGAACCCAAAAGAGAGAGAAACTATCCTAGAGGCTTTAAACAAAACATGAGCATGACCCCGAGCAGAAAATTATGGCGTGAAAACCAAACAAGGCGAAGAATAATGCCCGGGTAAGGACCCGAAGGAAAAACCAACCTAAACAATCAAAGAATAACAAAAAACCTGGGCCAAACCTGGAAAAGAAACTAGCCTAAAACAAACAATCCTAACAAATGCAAACAAAACGTACAATTAACAAAACACATAATCCTACTAGGGTTAGCAACACCTAATGGAGGGTTCTAAGCTATTATATTCAAAAAGCCAATTTTGGTCCATCGAATAGGGTACCTTCTGAGTAGAGCCGAGTATATACCTTCCATCCCTGGAGTGGTGTAGGACATCGTCAAACGGTACGCTTGAACTCTTTTACTGCACCTATGAAAGCGTACAGTCAGTAAGGGTTGCCCGCCTTCTCAAAAAACCCCGAAACAGAATGATCAGGCCATCGGGTCAACCAGGCAGGGGGATGTGAAGAACAATGCACATGCATGCGAGAATACAAATGAGAAATTCTTATTAAGAACCAATGATGTTTTCAACTCTAGCCATCTTATTTGATTTTATAAACGAGTCCCCAGCAGAGTCGCCAAAAAATACTGTGGCGCTGGAATTTTGGAATTTTGGAAATGGTCAAAAATAAAGGAATTCAAAGGATGTTTAAAAAATATTTTAACACCTTGAAAGCAAAATTTTGAAAACTCTTTTTTGTTAAAAATAGAGTCGCCACTTGGTTTTTGAGAAAAATTCAAGAAAAACAAAAATGGCTACTAATCTTTAAAACGTTTAACTAGAGAAAGATGGTTCGAGAGTTAAGACACGAATCGAAAAATGTGTTAGGCACCCCGTTCGCCCAACCGTAAGGTTGACCTCTACTAGTCATCATTGGTTATTTAATAAGATTTCTCAAATGCATGCAAATAAAGAAAGTTGAGGTAAATGGGAAACATCCAAAATCAAATATGAAAAATACATAACATATATATA
>JAULJZ010018145.1:0-15925 GCA_032270985.1 Heliamphora pulchella
ATTTATTTTATGTAATAAAGGGCAAAACAAAAAAAAATAAAATAAAAAAATATATCATCTCGATCCCATTTATTATAAAAAAACAAATAAAATCCTACAAAGTAAAACGAAAACAAGACAAGGGCGGAAAAGAATGGGGGAAATTGACATTCCACTTCCTCCCTTATTTCTCTACGAATCAATCTCGAATTAGTAATCACAGTACTGTACCTTATCTCTTGTAAATTATTCATGCGATCAGAAAAAAAAAAAAAACTTTTGTCCCGATTAATGACGCAGACAAATAAGATTTAAAAAATAAATTAAAAAGTAATTCTCTTAATGAACAAAACAATGTTATGTACAACGGAATGAGATAACGTTATTCGTTAAATATTATTTTACGTCTAAACAATCGTAAACAATTAAAAAATAAGCTAATCACAAAAAAAATTGACACTTGTGATCTTTAACGTGAAAAACTTCAGCTTGAAAAAAAATCACGAGACTAATCAAAATCTAGTTAAATCAAGTATTATACCAATGAACAAGTTACAAGGCTCACTTACAGACTCTAATCAATTCTCCGATACTTTACGCCTACAGAATCCACAAATAGTAACCTTAGGAATCCACTAAAGGAAATCCTAGGAATCTACCTAAGACGAAAAAGAATGAATTTCGAGTTGAATTCTCGAGACATGAGAAAATTGTTGAACTATTAAACTGAGTTGTTCCTGTACTGATATGCTTTTTCTATCTATATTACATAATTCTAAAACTACTCCCATATATTTATGGAAATAAAAAACCAATAATTTGAGTTTGAGTAAAATTAAAACTGCTAGTTGATCGCTCGAGCGAACTTATCACTGTTTGAGTAGTGACTCGGCAGAGAGAAATTCTGCATTGTATGCGCTGCTTAAAACTATATCAAATACATATACTCTAAACTTCAGGTCTTATACTTTGGTTTTTTAATATGATAATAATTCTGATCCAAGATTCTTAATGATATTAAAATTCTTATAATTTCTATAAGAATTTTATTTAAAACAGAAAACTTATGCTAATCAAAACACCATATCTCCTAATTGAATTAGGAGTTTTACAAGGCCACACCTCTCCAATTCCTTAGCAATATAAGAATATTAGATTGAATAAAATGGTCAAACTTAAACAGACCAAAAGTCCTAACAAAAGTGATATGTTTAATCATTAATTCTTTAATATGTTTATCATAGAAGTTAAGGAATTATTGAAAATTTCTTTATTTTCTTTATTTTTTTTTTATTTTTTTTGTGGCAATATGAATTATGTTTAGGTATGTGATTTATAATTGATCAAAACATCCATATAGAAATGTCAAATAGAATTTATGAAATTTGTTTAGATTTGTGATTTATAAATGATCAAAACATCCATGAATTCGTTTTATATTGCCTTACTTGCTAGCAAGTGAAGGCCGACCACCAGAACCCAACATGATTGTTAGGTTTTTTAACTGCATTATATTTATATATTTTGTTGGCAACTCTGTGACAATGCTTGTTTATTGTTCTTAAGGATTAATGTGAGCTTGGTTGTGGAAAGTGTTGTTTTTTCTTAACAGGTGTGCCAAACTCCAGAGAAGTAATTTTTACCGATCGATCGGTCTATTCACAGATCGATCGGTCAATTGTGCTGAAATTTTCTTCTTGCTACAGGCTTAAGCATCGAGACACATTATAAATCGATCGGTCGGTCCTGCGTGGTTTTTGTTTCCTTTTTCAGCTTAGGGTTAGCAACTTTCTTTTAAGTTTTTTTTTTAGTTTTAGGCAACTGTGTAGGCGTGAGTTTTGTTAAGTTTTGAGAGGCTGCTTTTGAAGATTTTAGGGGAAGTTCTAGTGATCTAGAATTGGCAATTCCATGACTGTTTAATGTATCCAATGATCATCGTCAATTCATCATCTTCATCGTCGCATTCAATACTTAAGAGGAGTCTCAAGTGACAAAGACCAGAGGAGGGTTTCTACGGCAAGCAAGCACGGGATTGGCTTACGAGAATTCAGCAAGAAGACGGGTAGCATTAGGTTGGGGATTTAACTGTTGTTGTAAGGTTTTTCTTGTAACCAGACTTTTATTTAGTGCTTGTTTTTTCTCAGACTATGATTAGTCCCATAATTTTTACTCTTATCGGAGTTTTTCATGTAAAAATTTCTTGTCTCATCTTGTGGTGAATGTTTTATGCGTTGGTGTATTTTTAGTTCTTTGTTACATATCAAAACTATCAAGTGGTTTTTTAGTTGCATATTACAAACTGGTTTTTCAATTGGTATCAGAGCAGATTTTTACGTGATCCTTATTACCTAGTTTTGTTTTGCATACATAGATTTCTTAAAAGAATATGCTTCCACTGGCCAACCCCCTTTTCTTGATGGAACTAATTATCAGTTCTGAAGAGTTCGAATGAAAGCTTTTCTTAAATCCATAGATGAAAGGGTTTGGTTAGCCGTTACTGAGGGGTATAATTATACAACCATGACTGTAGATGAAAAAAGTGTCCCTAAGCCATCGGCTAAGTGGGATAGAACTGATTTTGAGAATACCGGATGGAGCAGTAAGGCTGTGAATGATATCTTTAGTGGGGTCACTCAAGAAGAATTTCGTAGAATAAGCACTTGTGACCTGGTTAAAGAAGCGTGGGAGATATTGGAAGTCACTTATGAAGGAACGCAAATTGTAAAAATCTCTAAACTTCAACGTCTGACCACTAATTTTGAAACTTTACGCATGAGAGAAGATGAGAAGTTTGATAATTTTTATGCAAGTTAAGTGACATTGTGAATGTTTCTTTTAATCTTAGTGAAAAGATTCCTAATTCAAAAATTGTTCAAAAAATATTGAGATCTCTTCCCGAACGCTTTCAACTAAAAGCCACTGCAATAGATGATAGCAAAGACATTGATTCTATTACAGTGGAAAGTTTGGTTAGAAACTTGCAAATGTATGATCTGAATTTTCAAAATCATAAATCTTCAAAAAATTTGACTTTCACTTCAGCTCAAGCGTTTGTTAGTGATTCTGATGATGAGTTTAATCCTGAGATGATGGTTATGTTTGTCAAAAAGTTTAAAAAATTTTGAAAAAATAAAAAGCCAAATCAGGATAACAAATCAAAGAAGCGATTCGGAAGTGACAAACCTAAGAAATGGTCCTAAAATTTTTGACAAAAAGGGGCAAAAATCTCAAGATTTAGGCCTCCAGTGTTATGAGTGCAAAGGTTTTAGACACATTGCTCAGGGATGTCAAAACAAGTTGAAAAATAAGCAGAAAGTATTCACTGTAACTTGGGATGATGAAAGCGAACCTGAGTCGAGTGATGATAATGAGGATCTGTATGATGATAACAACATTATAGCTTTTGCTACTTCTGTTCACTCTGATGATAGTGTCAATGATATAAATAAATTTGTGAATGAGGATGAGAAAGAAGAGGATAATGTTCAAACTATTAAAGGGGAAGATAGTGACACTCTCCAAGAAGCCTACGATAAGCTATATAAGGAGAGCTATGTGTTAATAAAGAAATGTGCCAAGCTTGCGTTTTAACTTAAACCATGTGAAAGTGAGAAAGAAAAACTTGTGCAAGAACTTCTGTTAGCTCACGCAAAAGAAGAAGAACTGAAAAATGAATTGAATATCTTGTGCATTAACTTGGAAAATTGTAAACAAGATAAATAAAAGTTCATACTTTTGAATGATGATAAGTCTGTTAGAATGTCTGAGTTAGAATGTCATATCACAGATCTTGAAAAACCATTGAATCATGCTAATGCTACTCTCAACCATTGGAATGCAAGGTCACATGCCTTGGATGGGCTTCTTGGTGATAAAAAGTCAGCATGTGACAGAGCAGGCTTAGGATTTGCTGGTACATCGAGTCAATCCACTGGAAAACAAACAGAACAAGCAGCTCCAAAATTTGTGAAAGCTGAGCAAGCAGAAGAGGTGAAAGGAAAGAAGGAAGTGATGTGTCCTAAAGCAAAGACAGTAGGAACAAGTGCGACAGGTAAGGCCACCTTACAACGTGGCGAGGTAAGAAAACCAACTTCTTCCCCTATCTGTCATCACTGTGGTATTCTGAGTTACATTCGTCCTTATTGCAAACTCTTGCATCGAATGTCTATTGCTGAAAAGAAATTTGTTTCCATATGTCATTATTGTGGAGTGAGAGGTCATATCTGACCACACTACTTCAAGTTGCATGACATGTTAAAGAGCCTGTTCTTGTGAAAACTAGAAAAATCTGGGTTAGGTCAAAAGATCTGAAAGCCTATGTGATTCAGACTGCTCTGAGAGCTCAAAGCTCACACATGTGGTATCTTGACAGTGGTTGCTCTCGCCACATGTCTGGGGACATGTCCTTGTTTGCCACGTTAGAGTCTTATAATGGTGGGATTGTGACTTTTAGGGACAAAAATTCAACAAAAATCATAGGAAAAGGCACTATCTCTTTTTCTGGGCTTCCTAAGTTGGAAAATGTTCTTTTGGTTGACGGTTTAAAGGCAAATCTGTTAAGCATTAGTCAGATATGCGACTCTCATCATGAAATGCATTTTTTAAAAGATAATTGCATCATTTTGGATAAGAAAGGTAATATTGTCATGCATGGTGTTAAAACGTCTGATAATTGCTATGATATCATTCCTGTAAATGCTAAAACATGTAATTCGGTCAAAATCAATGATGCTAAATTGTGGCATCGGAGACTTGGACATGTTAATTATAAGGATCTCACTAAGATTGTCAATAAAGAGTTAATCAGAGGTATTCCAAAGTTGAGAAGTCAATTGCACCGGGTCTGTGGTGTATGTCAGGTAGGCAAACAAACTAGAGTTCCACATAAGAAAACTGATGGTTTAGGCACCAAAGCTCCTCTAGAGCTGATTCACATAGATTTGATGGGACGAATTAGGACTGAAAGTTTAGGCAAGAAGAAATACATTATTGTTGCTGTGGATGATTTCTCTCGATTTATTTGGGTTAATTTTTTGAGAGAGAAGTCTAACACGTTTTCAAGTTTCAAAACTCTTATCCTTAAACTTCAAAATGAAAAATCCAAGTCCCACAATTCAGTTATCCGCATTCGATTTGATCATGGGAAGGAGTTTGAAAACTCTGAATTCACTTCATTTTGTGAAGAGTTGGGTATTCAGCATGAATTTTTTGCGCCTAAAACTCCTTAGCAAAATGGAGTGGCTGAAAGAAAAAATCAGGTTCTTCAAGAAATGGCACGGGTTATGTTGCACGATAAGAAGGTTTCACAAGAGTTTTGGACAGAAACGGTGAACACTGCATGTTACATCATTAACCGAGTCTACCTGAGACCAGGAACTCTTCACACCCCCTATGCGTTGTGGAAAGGAATCAAACCAAATGTCAAGTACTTTCGTACTTTTGGGAGTAAGTGTTATATTTTTTGGGATCAGGAGCAGCTAGGTAAGTTTAACTCTCGCAGCGATAAGGGGATCTTCTTAAATTATTCCACAAATAACCGTGCATATAGAGTTTTTAACAATAGAACTTCCATTGTTATGGAATCGATTAATGTGGTTATTGATGATGAACCGAATGTTACACTTACTGATGTTGATTTTTCTATTTCAGGTACATATGTGGAAGAATCGAAATATGAAAAAGTTGAAAGTCAATCTACATTGGAAGCAAGTGAAGATCCTGCCGAGAAGACTCCTACTAGTGTGAAATAGGAAAGTCAGGTGCAAGAAGTAAAACCCAAAGATTCTCAAAAGAAAGGGCTGAAACCCTCTGCGAGGGTAAAGCTCAATCACCCAGTGTCTCAAGTACTGGGAGAAGTCATTGATAGGATGAGGACCCAGCATCAAATGTGGGATGAGGTAACCTATATGAGTTATGTGCCATTAATTGAACCAAAAAATGTCAATGATGCCCTGCTTGATGAATGTTGGACTAATGCCATGCATGAAAAATTAGAACAATTTGCTATGAATAATGTGTGGGAACTAGTCCCTCGACCCTCTGACAAAAATATCATAGGCACCAAATGGATATTCAAGAATAAAACAAATGAGTTTGGCGAGGTGATTAGAAACAAGGCTAGATTGGTTGCACAAGAATACACTCAGATTGAAGACATTGACTTTGATGAGACATTTGCCTCTATGGCTCGTCTCAAATCCATTAGAATCTTTTTTTTCATAGCCTGTAAGCTTCACATCATACTGTTTCAAATGGATGTTAAAAGTGCATTCTTGAATGGTGATCTCAAAGAAGAGGCATATGTTGAACAACCTAAAGGGTTTGTTGACCCGTCTTTGCCCAATCATGTTATGAGATTTAGAAAAGCTCTGTATGGGGCTGAAACAAGCTCCTAAAGTTTGGTATGACAAGTTAACCTCTTTTTTGTTAGGAAAAAGTTTCTCTAGGGGTGGTGTTGATAGAACTTTATTCATCTATGCCCAGACCCATGACATTCTTGTAACTCAAATCTATGTCGATGACATAGTTTTTAGGGCAACTAATAACACCTTAGTGAAAGAATTTTTGACAGAAATGAGTAATGAATTTGAAATAAGCCTAATGGGTGAACTGAACTATTTTTTAGGGTTTCAGGTCAAACATACTGAATCTGGCATATTTATTTCTCAATCCAAGTGTGCTAGAAATCTGGTTAAGAAATTTGGTTTAAAAAATTCAAAACATGCCCAAACCCCGATGAGCGTCACCACTAAGTTGTCAAAAGATGAGTCTGGTAAACCTGTTGACCAGACCATATACCGAAGCATGATAGGTAGTTTGCTGTACTTGACTACAAGTCGCCCCGACATTACCTTCAGTGTTAGGGTATGTGCAAGATATCAGGTTAGTCCCAAAGAGTCTCATTTGTTGGCTGTAAAACGTATCATCAAATATGTGAATGGGACTTTCGGGTTTGGAATTTGGTTTACTTATGATACGACTGCTGAAATCGACAATTTTACTGATGCTGATTGGGCTGGGAGTGTCGATGATAGAAAAAGCACCTCGGGTGGGTGTTTTTACATAGGGAACAATTTTGTCTCCTGGCACAGCAAAAAGCAAAATGCCATATCTCTTTCTACAGTTGAAGCTGAATACATAGCAGTTGGGAATAGTTGCACTTATCTTCTATGGATAAAGCAAATGTTGTCTAATTACGATTTTGAACAGGGTCCGTTCGTGTTGTATTGTGACAACACCAGTGCTATAAACATCTCTAAGAATCCTGTTCAACATTCTCGAACCAAGCACATGGATATTCATCATCACTTTATTCGGAATCTTGTAGAGGATGGCACAATTGTCCTTGAGAACATAACTACTGAGTTTCAGCGAGCAGATATATTGACCAAACCCCTTGATCATCTTCGAATTTAGTTTCTCAGGAAGACTCTAGGAGTCTGTTTTGTCAAGTAGTTTTTTTTAAATAAAAAAAATTAGGACTAGGAAAGTCGTGTTAAGTGTCAAGTACCTTGTTGTATTCCTTTGTCAATGTATGTGTGCACTGTTTGATTTCATTCCTGGAGAATTGCTGTTTTACTGTGTTGGTTTTGGCCCATTCATATAGATAGTGAAATATATTTTGACCAAATTCTATTCTACACACATCAATTTGAATATGGTAGTCCGATTTTCCATGTATTGGAATCAAATGATGTTTAAAGTTCTGACACAGTATCCGTTCCTCTTGTGTGCATAACATGACCTATTTAACAACTCCTATGTTCTCGAAAGATTAATTTCTCTCTGATCTGGGCAAAATATTGGTTTGTTATTTAAGAAAATAGCTACCTATGCGAACCATGTCTTTTCGTACGTACTAGTGTATAGCCACCTTGGTTTAACCACTAATATGCATTTGTATATAAGAAAATGGCTACCTATGCGAGCCTTTCTTTTTCATTTGTATTCATTTGAAAGTCGCCTTTGCATTCGTCGCTATTTTTACAAAAGGTTGCATCTGAAAATGGCTACCTAAGCGTGCCTTGCTTTCTCGCGCGTCTTAGTATGGCAACTACAAGGGGACCCATGCTTAATTTTCTTTCTGGGTTTAGGGTTTAGGGGTTTAGGGTTTAGGGTTTAGGGTTTAGGGTTTAGGGTTTAGGGAGGTTTCTTAGTTTTGTTCTTGGTTCTTGGTGTGGCTTTCTATCGCTATCTCAGTCATGGCTCCAAAATATAGAGCCAAATCCACGAGTGGCGGGGTGGTCTCTAACTTTGAACGCCGTTTTCAATCAAAAGCCTCTTTTCTTCAATTTAAAGAATCTTTCAAAACACGCCCAGTCTTGTTAGAACGAAATTTCGTTCTGCGCGACTTTCCTGATAATCCAGCCATTAATGCCTTCCTTGCATTAAGCTGGCGTGGTCTCCTGCAATTTGATGCTTCCCTTTCCGTCAATCTCTCTTTGGTTTGTGAATTTTATAATTCTTTGACCGAAAAAGCCGATGATGTAGACACTTTTTGTGGTTATATTCGGGGAGTGTCATTTACTCTTACCCCCGATACTGTAGCTTCGTGGCTTGGGCTCGAGTCACATCCTGCTGACCTCGACTTTCCTCGTCCTCACTACTTCCCGTGGCATACTTTTGACTTTGGCCCCGTTGCCTCGGATCTTTGTGGTGTGGCTCACACCTGGGTGGCTGGGGCTCTTATTCCCCAACGTGATCTTACAGCCACCTATCGTCTCCTTAACCTCATTGTGTGCGCCAATATCGACCCCAAAGGTCAATCCTCTGAGATTTCTCAGCAGCATGGCTACATTCTGTGGGCCATTGCTCATCAAAAAGCGGTTGATGTGAGTGACTTAATTTTTTAGCGCATTGTTCGCATCGTGGGGGGAAAAGTTACAATTGGTCTCCCTTTCAATTTTCTGATTACTCAGTTCCTTCAGTGTCTCTATGTACCGGAGGTTCATTCTGGTTCATACCCTGACTCCTTGAAATTCCTCTCTCGGCCTATCTCCAAAACCACCTTAAAAAGAGTGCCTCTCTAATCCCCAAGACTCCTTCTATTCCCGATTCTTCTCATCCAGGTACACCTGATGATGCTGCTGAGGAGCTTGGACTAGACCCCGAGAAGGATCTTCCTGAGGGGGAGCATGTTCCCAGTCATTTGGAGCGGCTCGAGGAGGAGATCAGTCTTCTACGAGCTGATGTTTGAGATCTTACTCATCATCAGCATGAGACGTGGAAGGAGATGCAGGACTTCATGGCTTACGTGGTTTCTCGACTCCCTCCTGCTTAGTTTGTTATTTTTTTTTTGTTATTTTTTAGTTTTTATTTGGCTATTCAGTGACAAAGGGGGAGATAGAGTTGGTTGGAGATATAGCTGTGATGGTTCAGTTTTCTTTTGATGTATATCTGGTTGGAGATAGATACATTTTTTTGTTGGTTTTAGGCCGTTTCTCATTGGTTGGATGGTTTATTTGTTAAACACTCATTTGCTCACACACTTGGTGGATGTATTTTTTGGGATATGGACATACAGTGTTATGGACGGTTTCTTTTTCCTTGAAAATGAATATGCCATGGTTATATTTTTTTGGATATGGATATATATTGTGGGATATTGTTATACATTGTTCCTAGATATAGATTCTCATATGATTCGCCGCATGTTTATGTTTTATTTGATTTTGTTACTGAATTACCAATGGGGGAGATTATTAGGTTTTTTAACTGCATTATATTTATATATTTTGTTGGCAACTCTGTGACAATACTTGTTTATTGTTCTTAAGGATTAATGTGAGCATGTTTGTGGAAAGTGTTGTTTTTTCTTAACAGGTGTGCCAAACTCCAGAGAAGTGGTTTTTACCGATCGGTCGATCTGTTCACAGATCGATCGGTCAATTGTGCTGAAGTTTCCTTCTTGCTGCAGACTTAAGTACCGAGACACATTATTAACCGATTGAACGGTCTATTAACCAATCGATCGGTTCTGCGCGGTTTTTGTTTCCTTTTTCAGCTTAGGGTTAGCAGCTTTCTTTTAAGTATTTTTTTAGTTTTAGGCAACTGTGTGGGCGTGAGTTTTGTTAAGTTTTGAGAGGCTGCTTTTGAAGATTCTAGGGGAAGTTCTGGTGATATAGAATTGGCGATTCCATGACTGTTTTAGACATCCAACGATCATCGTCAATTCATCATCTTCATTGTCGCATTCAATACTTGAGAGGAGTCTCAAGTGACAAAGATTGGGGGAGGATATCTGCGGCAAGCAAGCACGGGATTGGCTCATAAAGATTCGACAAGAAGACGGGTAGCATTAGGTTGAGGATTCAACCGTTGTTGTAAGGCTTTTCTTGTAACCAAACTTTTATTTAGTGCTTGTTTTTTCTCAGACTAGGATTAGTCCCGTGGTTTTTACTCTTATTGGGATTTTTCGCGTAAAAATCTCTCGTCTCATCTTGTGGTGAATGTTTTATGCATTGGTATGATTTTTTGTTTTTTGTTGTATATCAAAACTATCAAGTGGTTTGTAGTTGCATATTACAAACTGGTTTTTCAATGATTATTGCATCCATTGCTTGTGTTAGAGTGAAAGTGGGAAAATATCACCATAGATTTTGTTTCGAAACTTCCGAGGTCATCAAGGGGGCACGACGCCATATGGGTTGTGGTTGATAGGTTGACTAAGTCTGTACACTTTCTTCCTATTCGCATGATGGATTCAGTCGATAAACTTAGCATGCTATATGTGACCGAGATAGTTAGGCTCCACTGAGTGCCAATTTCCATTCTCTCATACTGAAACCCCCGTTTTACCTCACGTTTTTTGCAGAGTTTATAGTCAGTCATGGGGACGAGCTTATTTTTTAGTACTGCTTTTCATCCCCAGATAGATGGTGAGTCGGACCACACCATGCAAATACTTGACGATATGTTGTGGGCATGCGTTCTTGACTTTCGTGGGTCATGGGGGGACCACTTGCCATTGGTGGAATTTGTCTACAAAAACAGTTTCCAGTCGAGTATAAAGATGCCACCTTATGAGGCGTTGTATGGTAGACCTTGTAGGTCACCTGTTTGTTGGGCTAACATTGGGGAGGCGAACGTGTTTGTGATATTCTGGTATCCCACATCGAAAAGGGAGAGGGAGTTTCTTAGTTATAAAAAAAAATTCTCGGACCGGTACATAACAACGAGGCCTTTTTTCAAGTGATAGAGACCCTAGTAGAACTCCGCAGTTAAGCGTGCTTAATCAGGAGTAATGCAAGAATTGGTGACCCCTTGGGAAGAACAAAATTGAGAGGGCTTTTACTCCAAAACGGACAATATCGTTGCCATGTGAAGGGTCAGGGTGTTACAGATGGTATCAAAGTCGACTCTCCTCACATCCGAGTGTGGGCCCCTATTGTTTCGCATGGCACATAGGCGGGCTACTGAGTGGACGGGTCGATAAGGACTCACAGGCTACCAGAGCTGGCAGGCTACTGCACGGGGACGTGCAGTCTTAAGGGGTGGATTGTGATATCCTGGTATCTCATATCTGAAAAGGAGAATGAGTTCCTGGGTTATAAAGAAAAAATCTTGGACCCCTACATAGCAACAAGGTATTTTCTCAAGTGGTAGAAATCTTAGCAAAACTCTGTAGTTAAGCGTGCTTAGGCGGAAGTAATGTAAAGATGGATGACAACCTGAGAAGAACAAAATTGTGAGGGCTTTTACCCAAAGTGGACAATATCGTTACCATGTGAAGGGTCGAGGTGTTACAGTGTTGGGGCCGGAGCTTGTTCATGAGACTACGGAGAAGATTATCGCAATCTGTAAGCGTTTAGTAACCGCTCAAAACCATCAGAAGAGTTATGCAGCCAACAATCACAAACAATTAAAAAATAAACTAATCACAAAAAATATGACACTTGTGATTTTAAACGTAAAAAGTCCCAACTTGAGTAAAAATTACGAGACTAATCCAAATCTAGTTAAATCAAACACTATACAAATGAATAAGTTATAAGGCTCAATTCAGACTCCAGTCGAATCCTCAATCTAGATACTTTAAGCCTTACTTGCTAAATTCACATACACTGTTCCTCGTACTTGATCACCACGATACCGAATCCTCAATACTTCTTCAAGTATCAAATTCTCAATACTTCACACTGACAGAATTCATCAATGGTAACCTTAGAAATCCACCAGAGGAAATCAAAGAAATCCACCTAAGATGAACAAGAATAAATTTCGAGTTAAATTCTCGGGACTTGAGAGAATTGTTGAACTATTAAATTGAGTTGATCCTGTACTGATCTGTTTTTGTGCTCTAAATCACAGAATTTTGAAACCGCTCCCATAAATTTATAGGAACGAAAAAGTAACAATTTGAGTTTGAGTAAAATTGAAACTGCTAGTTGTTCGCTCGAGCAAACTTACCAGGTGCTGCTCGAGTAGTGACTTGGCAGAGAGGAATTCTGCATTGTCTAAGCTGCTTGAAACTACATCAAACACTTGTACTCTAAGATTCAGGTCTTATACTTCAATCTTCTAATATGATAATAATTTTGACCCAAGACTCTTAATAATATTAAAACGTATATAATTCCATTAGGAGTTTTATTTAAAACGAAAAACTTAAGCTAATCAAAACTCTTAATGACCTTGTTATTGGGAACTTTAGGGATGACATGCTGACAAGAAGAAAAACACACTTTGAAAATGAAATCACATGTGTGCTACACCTCCTTCTTTGAACCCAACAAGATAGAAGAAGCTTTTGGAGATAAAAATTAGATAATTTTCATGCAAGAAGAGCTTCAACAATTTGATAGAAATGAGGTTTGGTATCTTGTCCCACGGCCTAGAAATAACGTCGTTGGAACAAAGTGAATTTTTAAAAACAAACGTGACGAAAATGGTATTATTGTTAGAAACAAAACTAGGCTTGTTGCCCAAGGGTATTCCCAAATTAAAGGGATTGATTTTGATGAGACTTTTGCATCGGTTGCCCATCTTGAGTCCATCTGACTTCTCTTTACTATAGCATATTGCTTTCGCTTCAAGTTATATCAAATGGATGTTAAAAACATCTTTCTCAATGGAGACATTAAAGAAGAAGTCTATGTTGAGCAATCAAAAGGGTTTGAAAACCCTCATCCAAAAGGGGGAGAACTAGTAGTTCTTTATTTATCTTTTTGTATGTATCCAGAAGTTATAGTAATTTTTGTACGTAGATAGGCATGTTGTATTTATCTTGGAGTATCTTGTACCTTACCTATCATTTTTGTATCATTGTACTTAAAACTGCTATTTTGGAGCGATGATATATATGATCTTTTTTTGATCATCATGGCATGTGATATTTACATTGCGCTTATACTTCATATATATGTCATATTGCATGTATAATTATTGTTTTAGCTATGCTTTCAATATCATGTTATTGCTCTTCACTTTGTTGGCATTAGTGTGTAGTTCTACAAATTAAGCAATCTATTGTGCCTCATGTTTAGTTTCTAGGTTCTGAGAGTTTATAGATCTCTTTGTGTCTAGTTTTTTTCATGTATAGAGTCTATTGTATATTTTTTAGATTTTGTCTTGGAAATGCAAAAATGGGAGATTGTTAGTATAGTTGGCTACTTTTAGTCTTTGAAAAATTCTTCGGAGTCGTTCTCTTGTTTCTCTCTATTTATGGTCGGGGGTGTGTTTAATATTTCTGCTCTCCTCATCTATGTACTCCTCACCAGCGGACCTACTAAACTTTTTTTGGCAACTCCAAGAGGTATATGGCCTCACTGTTTCACAATCACATTGCATATTTAGAATGTTTCTTGTAAAAAAACTTTTAAAGTTGCATGCATGCATATTAGGGTTGCATGGGGCTTAACTCCCTTTAGTGCTCGCAGAACGCTTGAGCGCCCCTCAACGCTCACTCAGCGCTTCTCTTCTAGAGAGCAGCGTTCGCTTGGTGCTTAAGCACCTCTTGGACCACATTTTCCAGTGTTCAACGTTTGTAAGGCACTCATAGGGTGCTTGAGCACCCCTGGTGCCCATGTTTTTCAGAGAGCAGCGCTCGCTATGCGCTCAAGTGCTTCATTAAAACGCTTGAAGGCACTCGCATAGCTCTTGAGGCCTTTTGGACGATGAGTCAATGCGCTCGCAGAGCGTACGCTTGGCATTTGAGCACCCAGACTCAGTTTATCAACTATTCTTGTTTGAACCCTCTTTGGTATATAAGTTATAACAGTTTCGTCCATTAAGTTTAAGGAGTGTTTTCTGAACATTTAAGGAGGCTTTCATCCCTTTCTAAGTGCATAGCATTTACTCCTCCATTTTCACTCCATTTTGTAGCAACCTAAGTCTATTTTAGTGCATTTAAGAGTGTTTCAAATATTTTAGGTTGTATATTATCCAAAAAATCACATTGTTTCATATACATTTATCTTGTCATCATCCACACACTTGGTTTGGTTAACTCAGAGCCGTCATCAAATGGAGATCGAGTAGTTGAGCTCGTGGTTGTTATAGAATCAAGAAGGTCCCCGAGGAGCTAAGTCAAGAAACGAAATTAAGTCTACATTGGGATAATGGTTGTAATCTATTTCTTGTTGTGTTTCTTGTACACTTATTGATTTATAGTGGATTATTGTATATTGATGCTATGATTTTTATCTCGAGGGTATACCCTAAGGTTTCCACATTAAATTTCTTGTACATTTAGTGTATGTGTTTTTGATATTCATCTTTGTCATTAAAAGAATCAAAACATTTTATTAAAAATAATAATAATTTTTATTAGCCTATTTACCGTCTTTCTAGACTCAATCATTTGGCTTTTAGCTTTTTTAAAAGATTTTTTTGGCGCGATATTTTTATTCCTATTTAGAATGGAATTTGGTCAATCACGCTTGAAATCTTCTGAAGATGTAATTTAGGATAGAATCAGTAAATATTAATGTTTTGGGACTTATTTTATTAAAAAATATTAGGTAAAATCAATTCTTAAATATCAATTGATATTTAAATCTACGCCAAAATTTCTTTATAAAATTAATGATAGAAGAGTAATTCAGACACCAACAGTGATAGAATAAAAAATTTTGGATCAGGTGAGGAATGCATTCATTTAGGATTTTTTTTTTTTTTAAGAAAACACTACTGACTCAATATGTATATTAAACACTAACTTTATTAATTGGGTACTTAAATAATTTGATTTGATAAATTATTATTTTAGCGTCAAACATTGTCAACAAAAATAAACAAATTATTGAGGCCGTCAACAAAAAGACCGAATTAATTAATGTAGTAAAATTAATGCTAACAAAAAATGAACAAAATTAACTGACATAGTAAAACGTGAAATCTATACCAAGCCATAACAAAAAATGGATTCAATTGTTCGGCTATTATTGAAGTCTAAACCAAGCCATAAGCCATGGTAAATAAGCTGTGTGTTTGATTTAGTTTTTTTTTATAAGTTTTTTAATTGTTTTATAAAAATAGATATAAAAAATATATAAAAAATTTAATTGAATATAGTGGAATGTCAAATAAATGAATTTTTTTAAAAAAATTTAAATAAAAAAACTTTAAAAAAAACTAAGTCAAATATAAGCTAAACTGTTTCAAATTAATTATAAGCACTTGTATAAACTATAAAAAAATGATAATAGCTTTAAGTCAAATTTTTTGTTGGGATCTTAGTGAAGTTTTTTTGAACTTTGATAAAAAAAATACAAAAAAAAATTATCGTTTTAGATTCATCATCAAAAAAGAAGAATTGAAGAATTAAAAAATTATGCAAAAATATAAAAAATAATAAAATAACTATTTTCTGCTAGTTTCACATTTCAATTAGTGTAGACTTTTTTGAATTTCTATTCCAGACCCTTTTTTTTCTATATTCTATAACGTTTCCTTTAACTGGTAGGATAAAATAGAATATACATACATACATACATACATATATATA